>JAYMSP010003418.1:0-19817 GCA_036897095.1 Plantago elongata
TGATCATATTCTAAGATTCCTATAACAAATGGTTCCCAACCAAATGTTCCCCCTGAGTTATTCCCCAGCTCCTAGAGCCAAGTACTTCATGTACTCAAGATAACTTTGGAGTTATTCCTTGATTTCCCAAATCAAATACTTCTTGTACTCCACGCCTTGATGGTGTTGGTTATATGTTGATTATCAGGTAAGCTTCTCTTATAACTTTTCAGCTATGTTTTCAGAGAGCTTGAAGATATGGCACTACTTAATATACTTGTCCAGTATATGGTAGGTTCTCCTTTACTGACCCAAGATTGTGAGATTTGTTCAAGAGAATGAATCTCATATAGCTATCCAATAATTCAACTCTTTCACAAATTACACTACTTGTTGAAGGATCATGCCACTTAGAACTACTAGTGAATTCGAGCTTGTTAGTCGCAACAGATAGCTTGGAGATGTAGTGAGAATGCTTGAGAGAATACTTGCTTGATAGTTGATATGATCGTAATTCGTATGAATGTGTGTATTTCTCAACTTATACGTGGTGATATTTGTAGGTGAATTTGATAGTCGTTTGAATAGTATCCGTTAGACATATTTCAAATTCAATCCGTTCAAATCTTGAAATTAGTACTCCCATGCGTATATCTCTTTTCAGATAGTTTTGCAGAAGAACAATGACATTTCTGTCCAGCATTAAATGCAGTACTATATTTCGTCTTGTAGTCTCCACGGATGCATGTAGCTTTCTGAAGCATCACATGTTCCATCTCTCAGAAACTTGTTGTGACTTTGTTTTGTGAACAAAACACAAGTCTTCCCATGACTTTCTGGAAGCAACAATCTGAGGAGACTTTCCTCCTTTGTCTTCAAATACTTTTGTGCAAAAGGTCTTCTCCTTTGCTTGGATGCCTCCTTCTTGGTCTTCTTCGAGTTAAATTAAAAATTACATTCAGAGACCTAACATCATATTACAAGGTTTCTAAAAACTATCATACTTGGTGTATTTCTTCTTCACCATGGTCAAGTGACTTAGAGTACTAAACACCTTTCTGAAATTAGGATAAGTCATTGTGTTGAGTGATCAGAATATTAACAGATTTTTCTAACATTGGGATTAATGACATGTTCTTTAAATCACTCGGAAAGTAGTGGTGCAACCGCCACATCCTGAAGATTTTATGCCCAAGCCCAACACATCGGCACAAGCATTTCGTGTAATTTTGAATTTCATTGTTAAAACAAATTGTACTTTGTGTATTAAGTCACAAAAATTATCAAGTGGTAAAAATGTGATTAATACTTTAAGAGTGTTGATTAATATATGGGATTTATAGTCCCATGTGTTAAAATTCGTGTTTAAAGTGCGAAGTAATCGAAAAGAAAGAAGAAAAAGTCAAATTTGGGAGAAAAAGGGGAGCTCACCGCGGTCAACCCTTGTGCAAAATGACCTCACCGTGGTCGGGTTAAACGTAACCATTGTGTTTGTTCCGCTGAAGGTGGTGAGGTAGGGGATCATGCATTGCGCGACCCAAAAATTTGGGATTTTCTCATAATTTCGAACCATTCCTTATCCTTCATGAATGACGCTTCTATTGAGTTAAATAATTGATTGACACTCTCAACCTGTGTTCATTTAAAATATCACCGAACATGTATTTAATTTTCTTCACCGGAACACACAACACAAGCCATACTTGTTTTTATGAGTATCCTTATACATTCAAACTAATTAAGGTTGATATGACTCGGCTATCGGAGTATAATTTAATCGTTTAAGATAAACTCTACCTTAGGAGACTGTTGCATAAAACTCGTGTGCCGCACAATAAAGACTTAATAAAAATAATATAAAATCGACTCTTCTCTACTATGTTATTACTATGCTATTGTTCTTCAGTACTTTCTACTTACCCGATGGTTACCTACCACATTTCCTATAATTCTTAGATGGTGTATCGTGGAAGGTCAAGTTTTGGATCCGTTCAAAACCTAATGACGACGGAATATTACAGTCTTCAAAGACAAATTCATCAAGTCGGTTCGAAGAATCCAATCCAACCTGGAAATCATACAAAGAGTCCTATTCTTGACTACTGTGCAACAGTCAAGTGTTGATAGTTGATACGAAGATAACTTGGATGTGATGCAATCTTATCAAGTGTACTTAACTGATTGTGATTCAAAGACATAATGTGCTAATAGTAGAATGCAATGAGTGCCATGACCAGTTTCAGTTACCCCTAGGCAATATCTTCTCTATAATCAAAGGACATTCCCAAAATTATTGTGACCTAATTAAGGACATTGATTATCCTTGATATATGAGAACATATGTGTGGATCAAATACTTTTGGAACCTTAACCGACCAATCAAACTTCGTTTTCATTACAAAGCCTTCACGCAAACACAAATTCAATAGAAACTATAAGTGGTATGAATTTATTGAATTAGAGCACATCAATCAACTACAAATTCTGCTAATAGGCAATTTATGGAAAGTGTACAAGTCACTTGAAAATGTACGTTCCGAAAAGTTTACTCTAATAGGATCTTTGTTGATGTAATTAAAAGTGGACCATGTGATTAGTTAGGCTTGGGAAGTAGTTGACAATTGACTACTTTGCTTTGGTGATCGTAGATTTTGTTTGTGAAAGCTTAGTTTATCGTACTCGATCTGATTGAGTAATGTTTATTAACCTTTCAAAACAACGATCATCTTGTGAGTTTTGTCTCAGTTGGTAAGACGCTTCTTCTTAAATTTAAAGGTCGGGATTCGAATAATCTTTGTCGTTTAAGAGGAAAATTACTTGGTCTTTTGTTACAATTTTCAAATTTGATAAACTAGTTATTGGAGAATGTTGGAGCTAGCAAGCATTTGCCATACCTGTACTATTGTACTACCACGCAGTGGCGAATCCATTATCCATGATTGAGTTACCGGATCAAATTCATAGTACTTGGCGCTGTTTCTACAATTTCAAATTGTATATGATACTCTTCTGCATCATACTTATTTGTTCATTCTCCGCATAGTGTATTGACATACTTAGGGTCCATGCTATTGGCCACATAAAATGTCATTACTTATCTTGTTTAAGTAACTTAATTGAACACGTAAATTATAATAGTAATACAACAAAGGCAATTGTAAAAGAAATAAGTAAAAAATCAAACTTCATTGCTATGATTATATTTGTTAGTTTTTATCAGAATTGTTATACTAATTATGAAATGTTTCCGTTTAAAAAATCAAATTAAAGTTGTAAACGTAAACTTGTAAATGAACGGATGGAGTATTTAATTTAGCATATTAACCAACGAAAATTAGAAAACTAACATCTATGAATCAATAGATTACACATCTCTCTAATAGTATGTAATTTTAAATGGGGTGAAGTTATATCGTGATATTAATGTATTTGGTTCGAGAGAAACTTTGTCATATATAATTTCTACTGAAGTTGCCTTCTCAAAGAGGTTAAAACCGACCTTACATGCGGTGAAGTATTAATTAACGGTTCTGAAAAACGAACCTTAAGTTTTGACATTTCTGAAAAATGTACAGTTGATTGTCACCGTCCGATTTTGGCACCTTAAATTAACATTATATCTAATTTTAGCACCTCGTGACATGTGTCAGCTTAATTACGTGACACGTGTCACATTGAAAAATATAAAAATACGGTGGACCTACACGTAAATACAATCATCTTTATTAATTGCAAATATATCATAAGTTTAACCAATATTACTAAATTATCTATGTAAAACTATATCTCTATTGAAAATAATATATAGAAAAATAAAGAATAAAATCTTCTATGACTGAATTCTTCCGCCGTTGTGGAGCTTACAGATCCGGCAGCTTGGGTGCTCCGTCGAAGATGAATCACTTACAAAATTCAAAAACCCCATTGAAATGTAAATTGGGTTTTTATATTTTTGAATTTATTTATTTATTTTATATGTAATAAATTGTAAAATATTTTTTTATATTTTTATAAATATTTTTGAATTATATTAAACAGTTTATACCCATAAATTACGAGAGAGTGACACGTGTCCCACCTTTTTTATAATTTAATTTAATTTAATTATTATTTATTTATTTATTTTTCATATATACCAATTTTAATTTAATATTATAATTTATAATTTTTCAAAAAAATTATACATTTGTTTTGTAATCTGAAATCAATTTTTCCCTCTTTCTTCTTTCTTTTAACCTTATATTATGTTGTTTTTACAAAATAGGGTTGATTTATAATAATTGAAAGTTATGTGGTGAAATTTAAAAAATGGTTTTATTTTATTTACAATTTCACCCATCAAAATTTTAAAATTTTAAATTGACATGTATCGTTTAATTAAACTGTCACGCGTCACAGAGGTAACTAGATTGGACACAATGTCAACTTAAGGTACCAAAATCGAACAGTAACAGTTAAATGTACCTTTTTTAACAATGACACAACTTAAAATACCATTTTGAATTTTTTTCCATTAATTAACTAATATAAACCAATTCAAAACTTTATACAAGCATATTCAAAATTTTAATAGTAAATTACTTGAGATTGGGTCTCTTTGTTATTGATAAAAATCATTATTACTCAAAACATCTATGTAATTAATATTTGTGTCTTTTTATATTATAAAAGATCATTTCTTTAATAACACACTAAGTATTTAGCCGTGTGACAAGCTGAAACATCTCGTATCAAAAAGGTTATGAGTTCAATTCCCTAAAATGAATTATATATGTCCTCTTTATAGATAATTATTAGAGTGTTATTGATGATAAATATTTATTTGAATAAATATTATAATTGTAATTCGTATCTGAAAAGGAACTTTTATACTCTCTCCATTCCATTAATAACTTCCTAACTTTCCTTTTTTGGCATTTCATTACAAACTTCGTAACATATAAATGGAAAGTTTTTATACCACTAACTAATATCTCTTTCCTACTTCATCATCATTTTATTCAATCTTTCTCTTACTTTATCACACACTTACAACTTTATCAATATAATACCCCACATAAGTTAATAAAATATGACTTTTTCTTAATTTGAGAGAAAGTAAATGGGTAGGAAATTTGTAAAAGATGAGAGAGAGAGTAATATATATTTGTCTCGAATTATTTAGACAAGGGATATTATAATACTTTGTGAAATATTAACGCAACAAGAATAATTACTGGAAACTTTGGATATTTATCATACCGTTTAAGCGATCAACTTTCCTTTCAAATTGAATTTTTTTAATATAAAATACTCAAATTGACAACAACTGATAACTTTCCATATGGCCACGCTGTTACGAAATGGGCCCAATCTGAGTTATTGGGCCTATACATATGATTAGTTGCCATCGTGGCACTGTTTAAGAGTCTCGATGGCGATTTCATAAACCACTCACAAATTGGTCCATTCGGCAACTTAAACAAAATAAAATGTATAAAGAAAAATCCAAAGTTTGCTTGTGTAAATGAATAAGTGTGGTGGAATCCAGTTGTACTCTACGTTCTTGGGTAGGTACAATGGTGTACATTTTATTTATGGCACATTCCTTTCATGCAGTTGTTCCATTTTCATAATTCACAATCAACTTTAAACATGTGGCAAATTGTAGATTTTGTTTGACCATAAAACTTTTAAGTCAACCTTCTTCAACTGGTAGCTCGACTACTTTGCTTACTCTTCATCTTGCTTGTTTATCTCAATTTGTTTCCATCATTTATGATTAAGTTTCACCTTATTAAGTAACTTTACAACATGTTGATTTTAGATGAAAATGATCACCCAAGTGAATACCTCAAATTATTTGCACACAATTATTATGTTATTTACGATTAAAGAAAAGCTGAAGCATATTTTGCCAAATCTATCAAAAGAAAATAGTGAACTTATGATCGATAGGAATAATATTTGAAATTGATGGGCGACTAATAATGTCTCGTCAAGAAAGAAAATTGATAACACTTTTCTAAACTGTGGATCACTATAGATTACTTTTGTGGAAATGAAATCTTAATAGTACTGGTATGGTTTCTCAATAGTAAGTAAACTAGTCAGTTGGGATATTTTTTTAGTGACTTAGGGGCTAATTGGTGGGTAAAATTATAATTTAATTCATACAATCTTATTTGGATTGTCATTTTATTTGAATAGGCGGAAGGCATATCATTAGCATAGTTATTGAATCTCTTGAATCTTAGTAGGAGGAGTATACTCGGAGGAGTCCTTTGACTTAAAACTCAAACAGCTAGACCATGGTGATCTAGTTTTCATTATCTTGGGGAATTTAAAGTTTTTAATTTGAGTTTTGAGATGCACCTGTGTGTTCTAGCATTCATTATGATGGCTTGTAATTTCTCTGGGTGGTGAAGATTGAGTTTGATTGCTCTTGTCCCATGGTGACATTCTTTGGTTTATGAATTATCTTGTTTTGGGTGTATTTTGAAGAGTATTTTAAAGTTGGGTATAGCTTATATTCTCTTATTTGAACGTCATGATATTCTTTCTTTGTAATTTTGTTTCGTGCGCATTTCTTGTACTCACGATTTAATTAATAAAAAAAATTAGCCGTTTCAAAAAAATAAAAATTGACCAAATTGTTTCAAATGTAATTGAGTGATTCTGTGTTGTAATAAACCTAAAATTAGTTACTATTCACATGTTATATTTAAGTTATAATTGGCCTAAGTTAATCTTTTGTCACAACCCTTTGGAGTACTCGCTTTCTCTTTTTCAAGGAAATGTTAAATAAAGACTCGAAGCGTTTACTCGACCACAGAGGTGCACATATTCATTTATAATGGGATTTATTTTTTACTAATATTTTTAAAGTAGTTCCTTTATTGAAACACAAATAACATAAAAGATATGATCCGAATAGACCACGACGTCTTCACATCCCATACTCCAGTGCTTTATACATATTCTAAGCCACTCATTTGTGACTGATTAACCCTAGTCATCATTTTAAGTAGAGCATGATTGGGAATTGGCAAGTTAATAGTGTTTATACATCAAGTAGTCGAGACTCGAGAGATATCGTTTTCGATTTTTAAAATATGTTTATTGAAATTTTGTAAAATTATTTCTTAAACTCTGATTATAGCTTAGAACATCGTATAAGTGGTGTGGATAGTATAACTGGGTGTTGAAGTATGAAAGGGTTTACGATATGATAAGAACGTAACCGACGTTTCCTCGATTCCTGGTAGATATAAACTGGACTTTTAGATAGTTAAATACTTTAATATTTTCTACATGTAAATATGAATATAAAAATAGATAAATGAACACAAGCAAGTCGTGTGGACACATTAACTAGGTGTAAATGTGTAATATAATATAGTATATATACAGTGTATATGTGGTAGCAATACATTGCACAATAATTGCAAGTATATTGTGTAAAAATGCGCTGGCTTCCGCTATTTCAATAGTTGCGGCTCTGAGTGCTTCTGTCTAGGAAGCCTAAAAGGTACTGCCGACGTGTAAAAATTAAAATACTCCTCCATTTCAAATTTAATTGGTACTGTAAAAATTAGTGAATGGACACACCTTGTAATAAAAATGTTGTAAAATTTTATTAAAGAATTATTGTTAATTAGTATTTATTGATTGAATGTTGTAATTGTAACATCGTATTTAAAAAAGAATAAATAAAAATATAAAATAATAATGAAAGTAGAAAAATCCAATTGAAGATATAAATCCCTAATAAATAATTTTTTTTTGAAAGGGCTGAATATTAATAATATAAACGTAAGCATAAAATATACTCACACATTAAATTTACAAAAAAACTAAATCATCCGAACTATAATTATCAAATTAAGATTATAACTCTAAACATCACAAATAATAACTAAACTTCAACTCTAAATACATTAGTAATACACTTTTTCCACGACACATTAGGCTAAAAGGACATGTTTTGCATGTCGTTTGCCGTAGGATTCCGGTTGTATTTTATGAAAGAAAAAAATAATTATATGTAAATAAAACTTATCCAATGACTATCATAATGTTTATAAAAATTGCTCATTTTTCAAGTTATATGCAGGATGAGTTTTTTTTTTTTATTTGAACTTGTGACATCGTACTCTAGAACAATTTTAGTACAATTTTACAACTTCGTAAACTTTTAAATTTTTTCGTAAAATATAAACTTCGAGTGACTTTTTGTAATTCCTTAAGTGTTAATTGTACATAAATAGTCTAATATTTAATAAATTTATAGTTAAATCCTAAAAGAATTACAAATTGCAAAAAGTAAAAGCAAAAGTATGACAATATGAACTAAGCTACCCAACATTTATTATTTAATACAACGATTATACTAGTTATAAAACCGAACTAGAAATACTTAGGGGCTGATTGGCATGCGACTTAAATGACCTGATTTAAATGCATAAGTAGTGATCGGAATTGTAATGGGATTGTTAAAATTGTGTTTGGTATAGAATTGTAATTGGATAGGGTATTATAGGTTTATTATAAATGTAGAGAAAAATATTGCTACTGTAGAGCCATTTCGATCTTCGACATTTAAATGTCATAACAAACACAAAATTCCCAAGTAACATTCAAACGGACATTTAGATCTACTCCACTCAGGCCTTAGACTTTTACGCACCCCAAAGTTTTAGTTAAACATCACTGTTTTACTAATTTACATCATTTATTATGTTTCGTTTATTTTTTCATAGAAATTGTATCCGGCTCTCTGTGAATATGAATTCGGAAAGGTGTGTGTATAATAATGCAGAGTAATAACACGTGTAACGTATTGAAGAGGTGTTCATTGGACCAATTTGGGTGGCTTCTCCAAAAGCCACGCGGCCTACAAAGATTCCCCCGCCGCCATGTCTCTTTCTATAAACTTTTCTTACATTTCTCTCAGTATTTTACATTATTTCCACAGTTAAAGAGTTGTTTAATGAGGAAGTATTACATTGTCATATTATATAATAGTATAATTAGTGGAAAATTATTAATTAGTGATATAATTATTAATTATAACTCTAAATTTGTCACAACATTGCTTAAATAATTCCATAAGTTTAACAACGACAAGTTCGGTAAATTAAGGTCTCCAACCGCATAGTGACTATAATGTTTGTTTAACGATTGAGTTTGATTTTTCAAATTAAAAGGCTGTTTAAACTTCTCCTATTTACCATCTCGGCTTTAGAACTTCAATTATCATTTTCATGTACTTCTACACTGGGATCTAGTCCCTCAAATACAATCATAAAAAATATTATTGTATTTGAACATACGCTTCCAGTCTAACTAATAATATCATACGTTATTTTGTATTATGAGATTTTTTTAATATTTTATATATATATCTAATGACATTGTAAGCTAGGACAAATCATATCCTTACTCGCACATCACGAGGTATCTTATTGTTCGTATTACATAAGTCAGATTCGATTCACGCCAAGTACGAGTTTTTGTTTTGATATGTTTGGTAGTTATACTGATAGATGGAGTAATAGTTTATATGGATCGAACTGATTTAATTATTTTTGGAAGCGGCTAAAATTTTATTAATAAGAATAAGAGTACAAATTATGCCTCAACAAAATAATTACAACGAAAATAAATACAAATAGTCCAAGTCAAAGATCCAACTGCAAACCATCATTATGGAGTTATCCGGACCTATTACAGCAAATATTTACATGGAGATTATCCAGGGACGGAACTTAGTACAAGCTACACAATGCTCCAGCCACACGGGGTTTTTCCTTTTTCTTTATCATATATTGAGACTTTTTTCAAATAATTTCACTTAAATTTCAACTTTTATAATATAATATATAGTTAAAATTCAATTTTATGTAGTATTTTAACTCTTAATTTGTAGAAATAAAATTTATGGTAATATTAGATGGTATTTTTTTTTGTTTAAGTAATGTATATTTTCAAATGAACTTGCATCGTTTATGATTAGTCACACGTTGTTTTAAATCCTGACTCCATCCCTGTTCATATATCAGCACCAGTAAAATATTGAACCACCAGGAAAACTCAAACATGCATCTTGAAATAATTTTATGTACACCATGCATATTGTACTTCACCATTAAAATTGAATCCTAATTTCACAAACAGTTTCTAGGGTACAATTCACCGCCAGTTTAAAAAATAATCCGATAGTTAGTGTCTATGTTATCGATGTTGGCACTTTAGTCTGGACTGGTTGATTTACTATATGGAGATCCATATGAATGTACTATCGGTATCCTGAAAAGTAGAAATAACATATCCATCCGATGCTTCAACGAAGTTTCTTCATTGGTATGCTGATTTTCTACGCTTTACCGTCCATTTTAATTTTTAATGATGCAATTCTTGCTGTTGTTGTTGTTGGTCTTCCCTTTGTTAATGGTCCCAAGGATTAATTGCAAGTTTTTGTTTCTTCGGCTTTTGATTTTTCAATCGAATCATATACTTACTGAAAATGAAATTTGTAGTATGTATCTGATCATCTCCATCATATCTTTTCTGAAAATGAAGTTATATTTCGTCAACTCTTACCCCATTCATTTCTCAGGTTGTGGAACCGGACATCGTTATCTTATTATCTACCTAGCTAGCTAACTAAAACTAAATTTGTTCTCTCCCTCTCACTCAATTATTACTCAACTGTTTACACATTTAATCGATATGCAGCAAGTTGGTCCTATATTCTTGACATTTTAAACATCCTTTATCAACAAAAGGTAGCTCATCCAATTCCAGCTCACGCTAAATATAGTATATGTTAATTCTACGTTAGAAGAATTTACGATGAATATAAGAAATTGATCTGCCCTCACGCACAACTTGAATAAGTACATCTCGAAAGTGGGGTAATTTATTATTTCAATTTATAGATCGGAACTGGCCAACTTCATCCCATTGTTTGCCATTCGATTGGTCCTGTTACAGGCCAAATTAATTGAAACAACATATAGAATACACTAGAAGATGGGGTGACGAGCATACTCGCATGGGTTAGAATGTGGTGGTGGTTCGTTGTATTTGGCTCCTGCTTGTGGTTATTCTGTGGTAGGGGCTCTTGTGTGTGGTGAAAAGTTTTTGTTTATGTAGCTCTTTGGATTGTGTCTATGGCTCTATGCTAGGATGACTAGAATTAGTTTTTGCAGTGGTACTTATTATGGTCTTTGTTTCTGTGGTGCATGTAGCTACTTTTTCAACACTTGTTGTGTTCCTGACTTTGGATGATGAAAGTAGAAATTGGTAAGTATAGTGAATAGAAAGCAACTCATTTAAGAATATTCCCTAGGAATATATATGTAGATAATTCCTTTGAGTTGTAATTAAGAACTCGTTGCATTGAGTGAGCAAAAGTATTAAAATGATCCGTTTTTGTCAAAACGTTAAAATGTACTTTCTATACTTTTATAAGAATATAATAGTTTTTCGTTTTAAACGTCTCATCCATAAAATGATGCAGAGAAATGTCCAATAATAAAGTGAAACAATGGAGAGGTGATTAAGAATAAGTGCACATGTAACCTTGTAAGCCAGTCACGTGGCATGGGAATAATAACATAGTTAGATTACACTACAGTAAACTTGTACTGTTAATAATAAGACAAAGTTTCCAAAGCAAAAGAAATACTAGTATTCGAAGAGGATCCCCTAATTATTAATGATTGCCCCATTAACTTTTCCTCTTGTTTTCTCTTTTTATTTCTCAATCTAGAACACAATTGATGGGGCTTTAATCTGGTGCAAGCCCCAATCACCATGTTTTGAGAACTCCACAACTCAATAAAGGGATTAATTTAACACAAGCAACAAAGACATTTATGCAAAGTTAGTGGAATCAATCATGATCAAGAATGAAGCTTAGTGTACTACAACAACATATACTATAGTTTAATTGCTACTTAATTTACACACAGTTATATAAATACCGGTTATGCAATCCACACTTATTGATGTCCATTGGGTGGTGGTTTTTGTATGTGGTATAAGGATTAATTAACTATGCGAATGAGGTATCTTATCCATGGACGTAAGCCTAATGACTCAAGCACATGCGTCTTGGTTCTAACTAGCTTAGCCTTGTGATCTTATCATGCTGCACAAGACATTTTAGCCTTCCTAGATATTAATATTTCCAATAATTCGAAGAAACTTGAAATCAACATCTCTCGAACTTCCATACCGATCAACAACCATATAATTCTCCGTCACTCGGAACGGACCATGTTAATTACTCCACGCTCAATCTAATTACAACACTTTTATTCGTTTGTTATCCGAATGGGTTCTTGTGATTCTAAACAAACCACAGTTCGGAATTGGAAGGAATTAAAATACATACTTGAAAACATTAAAATTATGTTGCGTCCATTAATTATACTTTTCCAGGATTAATTAGTAGAGTTTGATGCGATATTAAATACTATATACTATATTCATATGCATATTGAGCTATTAAACACTTCAATTTTTAAATAATATATATAATAAATCTCCTATTATCAGGTTAAAGTATCATTAGACTTGTACCATGTCATTTCAATTTTACAATTTATTTAACACTTCTTCTCTATTCTATAACAATATAATAAGTCTTCAATTATCATATTAAAGTGGCATTTCACTCGTTAAAGTGTCGTTCACTTTTGCACTTTGTTTAACACTATTTCAGCAACTGGCTACTAAAAAATATTATTTCAAATTTTCTCCGCTCACAACCTCACACCACACGCAGCACTCCTTCAGAGTTTTTACAGATGCAGTCTAAAATATTTTTCTAAGGAAATTGAAAACACTTTAAATAGTTGTGATCGTTTTAGTCTAGGTGAACGTTGTGGTTGTTGATTAGGTTCATACAAAAAAATCAAGCTAGAACTGTTTAGATGATGTAAATGGTATTTGGATAGTTTTAGATTTTGATTTTTGGATGTGTATTATACCCATTAACAAGACTCAAGGCACTCCATGCATATGTATTTCATTTTTGCACATAAATATTTGTATTCTGTCGTTCTTTTTAAAATATTACTATATGATGGATAGTTATATATTTAAGATTATAACTATCTCGCATAACTTCTTAAACTACTAGATGATGGATGCACCTCACACCTTATAAAAAATTATAAAAAGTCTACATTTACATACAAATTACTCATTTTAAGTTGGTCTAAGCTAACTTACTCAATAAAATTCTGCTACTTTCTAAATAAACTTGTGTACATAAATGTGTAGAATTTTTTCGCATTTACTCATCCAAGATACTAATATCTCATGAAATATAATATACAAGCTCGTATGCACCTAAATTCGATTAATTTTATAAAATTTATAAACACCGCGGTTAGCGTGTATCATTTCTGGTAATTTTATAATTGTGTTAATTAATTATGGATATTGTTCTTCTAATAGAACATTCTTGCTTTCGTGTGTGTTCGATTCGATCACCTACTTTTTTGTCCTGTTTATGGATGGAAAGTCACCTCCAGTTACTAAATGATGGGATCGATTTAATTCCAACTTTTACATAAATCAAAGTTTGTGAGAATAATTTCACAAAGAATGTTCGCCATATCATATGCTCCTAGTGTGCCTGTGTAGGCCACTAGTAATTATTCAAGTCATGAAAATTTATTTTCACTCGATCCGGTTCACAAAATACTGCTGCATATTTCACATATTGTATATGTTTATGCATATGCTGGGCGGATCCACAAGGGGCACAACGTATTTTAATTAACCCCCGACATCATCTTATATGTACAATTTTTTAATCACTCAAAGTTTAAATTTTAGGTCCGCCTATATGTTATGCATTAATTAAACTGAATATAAAATTTACCCGAATTTGAAAAGGTGCATAATGAGTATATATATATCTCCTAATTTACCATATGAGTACATTGCTTCTCCCAAAAAAAAAAAAAAAAAATTTTTAGTTGCTTGAGACTTGATGATCCAATCTCATAAGTAAAATGCGCAGGAATTGATCTCTAAATTAAATATATACAATAAAAATATCGAAAAGAAGTTTTTGACAATTCGAAATAATGAAATCAAAAACCCTTTTTGATGTTACAATTTCCCATCCCATTTATCCCACAAGCTAAAAAGCTAGATATACTAAAAAGCAAAGAATACAAACATGAATAAACAAGAAGTTAAAAATTAAAAGAAAAACCCTGTCCCTCTCTACCATATCATCATCAACAACAACAACAACAAACCTATTCTAGGTTTCTTCTTCATCATCATCTTCTTCTTGATTTTGTTCCATTCATTTCCATACCATATATAAATTATAATTATTGAAACATGTTTTAAACATTACTAGTATTGTTGAACTGGTGTTGTAAGAACCACATGTCATCAACATTCCACAAGCTGTCCGACACATCACCACCGTCCATCCATTGAGTAGTACTACTTTGATGATCCATAAAATCCATACCTTGGTTAAAATAACCACTTGGACTTGTTAAACATTGCTCCCCATAATTACCCACCCCTTGGTTGTTACCATTATTGTTATTTACCGAAGGGTAGTAATTAACTGCACCATAGTTGTTGTAGTTCCCCTCCGTCAGGTCTGACCCCTGCGTGCCGAAAGACTCCGACGATGCAGCCGCGCTCGAGTTATCGGGCGTGTAACTCTGGACTTGGGCTTGACCAACCATGTTCGGTTGCGGCAGTTGCATATATTGGGCCGAGCCGATTTCAAGATTTTGGGTGTTAACGTTGAGTTGGTCGTATGGCGCTGAAGATGACGATGGAATCGCAGAGGATGTGGGCCCACTAGACACAGCTGCGGCCTGGATCCTTTCGACTAATCTAGGCATCCAGAGGTAGCGCATGGTGTCCTTGAATTGCTTGCTGTTCACGTCACACTTGAGCTGCTTGGCATGTTTTTGCACTCTGGTTCTCCAGTAGTTCTTGATCTCGTTGTCTGTCCTTCCCGGTAAATGTTGGGCGATTTTCGACCACCTAGGTAAGTGAATGAATTTGATAAATTATTAAAATCGTCGCGAGTTTGATAACATATGTAGTTATGTTCGATCGAATAGAAAACATACCGGTTTCCCCAACGGGAATGTAGCTCGAGAATCAAAAGCTGTTCTTCGAGGGTAATATTGCCACGACGAACATCAGGGCGTAAATAGTTCAACCACCTCAATCTGCAGCTCTTTCCGGTTCTCTTTAAACCTGAACAATTTAAATTTACATCAATATCATTAGTCTATATGTTTCATCAAGATAAGAAGAAGAAACAAACAAAACTTATACAGATGATAAATCCTATAGTCGTAAGTATGTTTGAGAGTGAAATTTAGAAAATGATTCATTGCGAAAGAAACAAAAGTTGCGTTTTCATGAGGGAATAAGAGCAAAGCTAGCTAGCACAAAAAATCGCTTTAATTGGTAAAGTTCCATACGTAAGTTCCTCAAGCTTTTAGCACGTTTAGCTTTTTTCCTCTTTTGTACGGACAATGAAGAATGGAAGGAATCAAGAACTCAAATTGATCACAAACTCAACAAATAAAAGAAGCTTTGAAGAAGAAAGGACGGACTAACCGGCACATCGAGCAAGCGAGTTCCATCGGCCTTCGCCGTTGTGAGCTATGTAGTTCATGAGGGTGAAATCTTCTTCGACGGTCCAAGGACCTCTTCTCAAATCACTCATTTCCTCTTCACTCACTTCTTCGTTTTTGTAGTTTCTTGATACTAAGTGCTCATCTTGATGATCCATTGATCAATCTCACTTAAACTATTTAGTGATGACTAAAATAAGAAAGAAGAGAAATGATATGGATATATAGGATTAGAAGTGTGACAACACAATGAAAAGATGTGGGATCAATTGATTTTTGTTGTGTAGATAGATAGATAGATGTGTAGATGGAAGCTAAGAGGAGGGTGGGGTTAGATAGATTAATGGAAGGGGATAGAGAAGGTGGGGCTTTTTATAGGAGAGGTTTGAAAATGGTGCGGATAGAAATTATAAAAGATGGCATGTGAAACAAGGGATGATTAATTGTGGTTTAAAGCCCTCTAAATTCGGATTAGGGACCATAATAATTCTTTAATTAAGTTTCTAGTTTGTTTAAGTATCATGTGATAAAAATAAAAATGGAAAAGGAAGAGAGTTGGGATTTGGAAGTAATAAAATAATAGTATAATCCTTGTGAAACGAGTGAAGGAGGCTTGGGGGTTTGACACTTTGACTAAGATAATTTGTGAGCGTGGAATATTGGGTTTAAAAAGAAAAAGAAACTGTTTTTGAACTTGAAGTATTATAATAATCCCTAGTTGTTGTACAATCAAGTTGTGATGGAATTTTTGACTTTATCACTTCTTTCATTAAGTGTCGCTATATTTCCACAATAGAGAATGTACACTATATTAGTTTAATTAATCTACCTATAGATTAGTAGTAAGTATTAATTAAGACTTAGCTAGGAGGAGCTTAATTCATTTCATTAGTGGTGGCCGCAGACATTTACTTAACCTTTCCGCTAGAAATTATCGTTTTTAGTTTTTTTCTTCTCATAAGTTCAACGAATTTGTAGCATCTAGGTGGTTGTTTATAATTTTGCTCAAATTACTCAAGTAGCTCATTTGAAAAAAATACATTTATATATTTATTCGATCTAGAACAATTTCATATTTTATAGTTGTGTGTAATTTTAAGTGAATGTTAAATTACCAACATAACCCTAAGAGGTGGAAAAACAGTATAATGTATTCAGTAACGAAGCCACTAAGAAAGTCACCCCGTGCTCGGCACGGGGTCGATTTTGAATTCTTTTTCTATATAGATATTAAATTTTATTTTTTAACGAATGACACGGTCTATTTTTTTTCTAAAACATCTATACAAATGTGATTGGAGTGGTTGGATTCATTATATTTATACAAAAATGATGATATTTTAATACTTTTTATCTAATTATAAATATTTTTTTAGTACAAATTAGTTAAAAAAACATGACTTGTGAATAAATATATATTTATAATAATGATTTAGGATGTAACTTCACAAATAATTATAAAAAAAGGTCAATGATTTCTATAAATGTAATATATTTTATATTAATTAGAGATGATACATCGCGCTTACCACGATGCCTAATTTTTTTTATAAAATTAATCGAATTTAGGTCACATACGAACTCGTATATTATGTTCATGGTACATTAGTGTCTTTGATGGGTAAATGCAAAAAAATTCTACACATTTGTGTACACAAGTTAATTTAGAAAGTAGCGAAATTTATTGGGTAAGTTTTCTTAGAACAACTTAAAATGAGTAATATAGTCGCAAATATATAACTATCCATCATATAGTAATATTTTTAAAAGAACGATGGAATACAAATACTTATGTGCAAAAATGAAATAAATATGCATGAAATGCATTGAGTCTTGTTAATAGGTACAATACACACCCAAAAACTAATATATAAACCTATCCAAAAATCATTTACATTATCTAAAAAGTTCTAGCTTGGTTTCTTTATCTGAACATAATCAACAACCACAACATTCACCTACACCGATAAGATCACAATGTTCTAAAGTGTTTTCAATTTCCTTAGAAGAAATATTTTTAGACCGCATCTGTAAAAACTCTGAAGGAGTACTGCTGTGTGTGGTGTGAGGTTGTGAGCGGAAAAAATTTGAAATGACATTTTTTTTTTTGTAGCCAGTTGTTGGAGAAGAGTGAAGAAGTGCTAAACAACTTGCAATAGTGAACGACGCTTTAACGAATGAAATGACACTTTAACATAATAATTGAAGACTTATTATATTGTTATAGAATAGAGAACAAGTGCTAAATAAATTGTAAAATTGAAACGATACTTTTACAAGTGTAATGACACTTAACAGGAAAATAAGAGACTTATTATATCGTTTAATTAGAATTTTAAAATAATTATTTGTCAATTTAAATTATATATAGTTGAGCACGGGGTAGAAAAAAGTTCTGGCTTCGCTTGTATTCCTACTAACAACATATGTGAAATTTTAAATTTCTGTTGTTTCATTAATAATTTCACATATTTCTTTTATTTTTAGATAATATTAGAAACTTCATAGGTTCTTCTACTGTCACGAAGTGTTCGTCATGTCTGACAACAAACAACTGATTATACATAATTAGAGTTGTGATTTAATGGCGGAGACAATTTCACCCTATAAATATTTAATTTGAGAAAGATATAAATATTAATTAAAATAGACAAATTCATCCTCTATATTTTAAATATAATACTAGACTTTTCAGAATTACCTAGATTTTAATTTATGTGGTTTAAATCCATTGAAATAAACCGGTGAATATTTTATTAGCTATCTGTTGTCAGGCAAGATGAGGCAAGATGAAACTGTGCAGTGAAAAAATTCAACTTCATCTTAATCAATAAATTAATTTCTTTAATCTTTTTTTCATACTTTATTTTACTATTTTATAACTCCCCTACGACATAACCAATATAACTCTTACATAATATTTTTCTAATTTAGCACTTAATTGTCAATAATCACCGTAAAACATGCATTGATAATTAAACCTTCCAAAAGTATGAAACTTGATTATCCCTACCACAATTATTGGGGGATATGTACATTAAGCTTGGGAATTGACTTAAACCAATTCTCCGTATAAGTGCTCAACCCCCGCCTGCAACGTATCCTCTCACTTTTGGATTGGCAGTGAATTTGTCATTTTTCTCTCAATTTACAATCTATTTCGAAGATTGTTTTGGTTATTATTTATAATCATTACATGTAAAAAAATCATTGTCAAGCATTCGTTATTTTCTTTATAATTCAGTTTGGAGTTTCATTAATGTAGTTATTTAAATTTTCGTATAAAAGTAAATCTTTAATTTGGTGAAGTATAGCTATTCTAGGCAATGGAATTGCTTCTTTAAATTATGCTTGTATCACATTTATGCAACTCAGCCCCGTCATCTATCTATGTTGTCAAATGTAAATATTAGGAGGGCTGATCTATCTTTTGTTTCTTTAATTTCCTTTAGACAATGTACTGTTCATTAACCAATATACAGTACATTAAATACAGGTTTACCATTAACTTTTCAATTAACTTTTTAGATTTATAAATTACTTTTTTATATAAAACTCGCTACGTGAATGTACAACTTTTTAAACTAGTTAGCTGATTTGAGCGGGTTTGAGAAGCTAATCAAATTAGCTTGTTAATAAAAGTTATCAGTTATTTTTTAACTACCAACTAACTTTTCAGCTACTAATTACTTTTTCCGCTAATTTTATTAAATATAACAGTATCACAGGATAGTGGACATAAATATTATATGTTGTTAATAATCAGTCTAGTGTGAAATCAACTTCTTAGCTAGGGCAACTTAATTTATTAACATATCAATCTTAAATTAAATGTGCCCTCAATCTCAATCCAGTCATAATTCATAAACTAAGAATGTACTATTTCATCATATCCATTATGGGAGAGGATTTATTTATTTATTTTTATTTAGGAGGAAAATTATAAACTTATACTTGTAAAGAATATAAATTGGACGGTTAGGTTGCATCACATAAACTTACAAAAATGACAATTAAGTTGGAACGGTTGTTTCATAGAATCATATGGATCTCTCACGCGCCACAAAGGCAAAGGCACTTACCGTGCCTTTTGCCATGGTGCCGAAGATACGGGAATGGCCACCAAAAGCCAAATTGACTCCGGAATTTGCAACTCTCAGGCAAGTACCCCTATCAACTACATCGGTTGATGGTACTATTTCAGGG
>JAYMSP010003419.1:0-19815 GCA_036897095.1 Plantago elongata
ATCTTCTCAAAATAAAATAATATAATTAATAACACGTATGTGATCGAACCTTAACCGGGTCGTCACAAAAATGGTTGAAAAATCTATCAATACTGAAAATTGAACTTGTAATCAATTAGCAGGGGGAGGCTTTATGAAATATAGGTGCACTAGCTGAGCTGTACCAATGTTTTTCATAATTCATTCTTGCTAAATATATGACTATTCATTAAATTTTTGGAAGGGTATAATAGGCATTTCATGTCCAAAATCGAAGAGTAGCGATTGCGGCCCCTTGCGCGTATGTAGGTCCGTCCTTGCTTGACTCGGTTGATCTCGTCATCAATTTTATGAAAGCTCATTCATTTGATTCTCTTCTCACAAGACCTGAATTTATTTATCTGCAGGTCTTCACCTCTCTCAAGAATTTCAAATAACGAACCCCTGTATTTTCCAGTGTACCTGATCACTAGTTAGTTACAATTTAGGGATTTTGGTGTACATGCTTTTGTTTCAATTGTACATTTGGTGAGCGAACAAGTTACTTGGCTTGTCTTCTATTTAACCATAAATATTTTAAAAGGTTAGATTTTCCTTATTTATAAGAAAATTCAATTTTACAAAAAAAAAACCGGTCAGAAACACTAACAAATCGATTATTATTCTTTATATAAATACCTAAATAATAATACATACTCTCACAATAATTCACAAAACTCAACAATCATTTTTTCTCTACAAAAATTCTAGAGAGAGAAACATGCAAACCCCTCTCTCTCTCCCCCCTCCTTCCTCCTCCCTCCCTCCCTCCACCTATCCCTCCACCAGAGATTGAAACCGTCACCGCCCTTACTCTGCCGGAACCATCGCCGGAGCAATCGGATCTACCGATCAATTTCTCTAGTTTCCTGGATTTATGCCGGATATTGTCATATATTTTGCCGGATTTTCAAATTCAATTGCTATAATGTTCTGATCAACAAATTCATCTTGTTTTTTTCATTAAAATCTCAATCGGAAGTGAAATTTAACCTTTTAGTTGTCGTTTTTCGTGATTTTACGATCTCATGTTTCCAGATCTGGTTTTAGATCTGAAGTCTGATTTCAGATCTGGAAATCGTACAGTGAAATCGAATTTCGTAATCAGGTGATATGTTATGGTTTTAAGAGTCGGTGTTATAGTTGTAAATATCGATGTTATGGTTTTACCTCCTGTTTAATGTTTCAGTCTATTTTAGTTTTAAGTATCGTTGTTAAAGTTTTCAGACCTATTATTGTTGTTTTAAATAGCAACATTAGTGTTTTTAACATTTGATGAAAATATTTATGCATTTAATTTTTGCAAATGCTTTGTCATAATTGTAAGAGACATTGTTATAGTTTCAAAGTATACTATTATGGTTTTAAGTACTAGTATTTTTGTTTTTAACCTGGATTGAATGTTTCTGGATGTTATTAATTAAACGCAATTGTTAACGTTGGTATTTTTAGCCTATGGTGAAATATTTATGATGTGAATTTTACAAATGTTTTGTTATAGTTTTAAAAGGCATTGTTATAGTTTTAAGATGCATTATTATGTGTTAAGCATCAATGTTGTTATTTTTAACTTGTGTTGAATACACATATGCTTAATTATAGTTTTAAAAGGTGTTTTTATGATTTTAAGATGCACTGTCATAGTTAATGTTACTATACTTATCTTATTTTGAGTAGCTGCAGATTATTGATTTTAGCGCTTATGTTATAGTCATAAGACATATATATTGTTGTAATTTTAATCATTGAACATCAGTGTTTTAGCTCGTCAAAATATTTATGATTTATTTATTTGTAAGTATTTTGTTCGAAATATTTATGATTTATTTATTTGTAAATATTTTGTTATAGTTATAAGAGGAATATTTATAGTTTTATGTATTAATGTCACTGTTTTTAGCTTGTGTTGCGTGTTCCTGCTTTGTTATAGTTTTCAAATGCATTGTTATGGTTTTACGCATCAATGTTACTGTTTTTAGTATGTGTTGCATATTTCTTCTTTGTTTCTAAGCACCAATATGATAGCTCTAATGAGAGCTGTTATGATTTTACGCAAGTTAGTGAATGTTTTATGCAGGTGTGGTGATGCCATCGAGTTAGCCATCGAGTTAAATGATAGGTCTCTCAAAGTTATCAATGCATTATCGAAGCAACAAGCACATGCAATAAGAGATAGAAAACTTAAGGTCATCAAGTTTGATCAGAAAATAAGTTTATTTTAACAAGTCAATGTATTTGCATAAAAAACGTCGAATGAACATTTATTGTAATATTTTCTCCGAGAATAGATGTTTAAATGTTCAAGTAGCTTATCTATGTTGTTTTAATTGCTTATCTAGAACTTTTATAGACTTGTTTAATGATTGTTTAATTAATGTATTAAATTGTCACTTTAACATATAACAAATCAACATAAAAATATCATGTTGATCCTTAAAATCATCACATTATATGTTTAAAAATTAACAAAAGAGGATAAAACTGTAATTGAAAACATACGACACATTAAAACCATTATATAATTTCGTAAACAACTAACAAAATACGTTAAAACTGTAACTGAAACTTTCAATATTAACTACTTAAAATTGTAAAATAACCTATTAAAATCATGTGTAATTCGGCAGTTTTTAAGAACTCGGCTGGTCAGACCAGTATAACCCAAAAACTGTGAAAAACTAAAAAATCATGAATTTCCTATATTTAAAAAAAATCTTCTATTTTTTAAGACTTTGGGTATATTTAATCTTCACGTCAAACTGATTGTAGATTACTTGGTCAGGATACAACCCCTAAATTTAGAAATGGCTTTTCTCATTTCGATAATTTAAAAGTTCGACCCCTCCAAACCTTTAAAATAATATATAATTTAACTCCCTAAATTATAAATTCTAAGTCCCTCCATGATATTCATCAAGAGTCAAGACCAAGTTGGGTTTCCAAATTTCATAGATTTCTGTCTCAAACATGTCATGCTAATTCAACCATGTTAGAGACTTTACCAATATCGTGTAGTAAGTACTCACTTAGTCCTGAATATTTGCTCTGAACACAAAGCTTGGCCTATACTTATGTGAACCTAATCTGACTCAATAAAAGTTCAAATTGCTAAAGTAGACGATAATAAAGCGCATATCAATTGGTAAGATGCTCTTCACTTCCATCTAATAGGTTAAAATTTTGAGTCACCTTTTAATCGTTTCAAATTTTTTTTTACTAAATCAGAGTTTTAAACTTTCGACTATCACCTATTCGGCTATTCCCAAATCCTAATCCTACACAAGACATGCTACACAGTAATGGCATATGCAAACACTGTATCGAAAATAGATCTATAGACATACACAATTCGAAAATGTATAAAACCCTAGCACAGCCTATTCGAGCAGTATGCAGAGTAAATAGTGCAACATAATGAAGAAAACGATTTCAAATACGGACTCTGTCTAGAAGTCCCGCAACAATATATAGCAGAATAAGGTATTTGACAATGTATTCATCCGTACATACTAAAAAATTATACATGATAATTCATTAAATATTGGATTTACTGTGCCAAAGCACTGGTGTTGTAAACAAGGAGAGCACCTCCGGCAAGGATACCAGCCAGGGTCACTGCCCATATGGCTAGCCCTGTCGTACCCCCAACGTACACATCGCCGCTTGGGGACCACTCATCCTTGTTGTAGATTGGACTGAAATCATCAACACAATTTTTGAATAAGTACGGCCCTTAGGGGTGTTATGACCCTCAGGGGTGTGAACCAGTGATCCTTAGATGTTAGTAACAAATAAGTATAAACTAATCACCTGTATCCATCGACATTAGCACCGTACTTGTCGACGTACTGGTAGACACCCTTTCCCTGTATAATCAAGCAACAAATACCAATAAGGCCACAATATCTAGGGGTGCTCAATCTAATAGACATCTGTAGTCATGCAAAAACATGTTACATTTCATGTAGTTACTGCTAACTGCTCTCTTGACATAGCTTATTCTACTACTATGACTTGCGCCTTATAATCATAGGCGTAAAAGAATTGACCAATTACCCTAGGCTTCCTGCCGGAGGCATCAACGCCATTCCTCAAGTCCATGCCACCACCTGTACCGTAAGGCGTGTCAGTCTTGATCTTCTTGATACCACTCGCCACAACCCTGAAAGGGGTTGCTTTGCTTAGGGACGGCAGCCCCTTCACGGCGGGCTTTAGGTTCAGTGAGCTCATCATAGTGCTTGCCATCTCAATTGATATCTGTCTTCAATTACAGTGCTGCTGTGATTTCCGAGTGTAATTTATGAGCTATTTGAAGATTATATGACTATTCACAGGAATTGGTGTGATTTCTGTTCTGCCACGTGGCCCTGCTTCTGTGGCTCAACTCTGGATATGGTGTGCTAATATTATCAACTGGCAAACCAATTGTGCTCTGAGGTACACAAGTTTCAGGGCCTACATATCCTAGTTTGGGACACCTGGAGATCAATAATTGGCTCTATGTATACGCAGAGAATCTAGGATAAGGTATTCAAGTTATTTTTTAACGAACAAACTATAGTGGATATATTAATTCCAACAATACAGCAGCATATAAGTCTCTTCTGCAGATACGCTTTCAGACTGCAACCAAGTGAAAACTAAAAAATGTCATCATCTGTTTTCAAGAAGATATTTTATTTTCAGACATACCAGATTCAATGAAATTGGCTACGTCGTCTAACGTGGATGTTGGATATGCAATTAGCCAATTACTATATGTTTGGATTAATCACAATGTTGATTACAGTTTACATGGTGCTATGCAGTTTGACAAACTTGGCTGCAGCTGCAATGCCACTGGTTATTGCACCTTCAACACTTGGACTAACACAGAAGTCTCCACAAATAGCTAGTCTCCTTTTCTCAACCCACAAACATTTCTCTTCTGCCGCAATGCTGGCAGCCGGAAAAGCACTACCCCTGAAACACATCCAGATAAACACCAAGAAAAACTTGAGTTCTGTAAACATCAAGGGGGAGGTACATAAGCATCAATATACTGAAACTAAGGGATGCACAATGAACTTTTATATTTTTAACCGTGTTGAAATTTTCAGTATTAAATCATGTGAAACAAAAACTACTAAATGTTGTTAAGCAGAGAATTTTCGCAAATGAAGCGTCCCACAACCATCATCCCTTGGCTTTCCACATTACTAAGTCTACACATGACAAGTGTGTTCCTATCAATCTTTTGCGCATAGAATCCATCAGAGAGTAAGAGCATTGCAAATTCATGCAATTATATAATTGGTCAAGCATATTTGCTACTAAGTACCCATGAGGATAAATTATAACTTATTCAAAACTAGACATATTGCATATTTGCATCATTGATAAAGGGGCTCCATGAATTCACCATTTTCCCCCCTTTTCACTAATATATTGTTTCCGGAAATAAGAATAAGTAGATTTGGTTTCTGTTATCATACTTTTCAATTACTAGTATCAAGCCAAAAGAGACAAAAAAAGGGCAGGTCACTAATATGAGAGCATATGGGCAATACCATCTATGAGCTTTTTTGAAAAATGGCAGAGAGATGTTGAGGTCGGTGCTTTGGAATTCTTGGAATAGATCATCAGCTACTTTCGTCAATAATGCACCAGAAGGCTTCAGCATTCCTGTCTGGGAAATGATAGCTGCCGCATACTCTGGAGTAGAATGTAGCACCCAGCGTTCACTTCACGAGGAACAAATTTATGTGTTTTAAAACATATTGCATGGAATGTTCCTACGTGCAGGTACTACAAACTAGTCAATGATATATCAAAACACGATAATCAAACCTAGAGGTTGACCGCCCTGGCTTGCTGCTTTCACAAAAGGCCCGGCTTAAAATGTTGGAATTCATGAATGAAAGACCTGTTTTTGATACCTGCATCATGGGAAAGAGCAAGAAAGGTGACATATCTTAAACAAAACCAGGATTTAGAACACAGATCATGGCATGAGCTCCTTAGAAAAATAAATAATCATGCAATACTTCCCTTCAGATGATCAGAAATTTTTGCTGGCTATGTGAACAAAACGAAATGCTGAAAAGGGGTGACAAACTAGCTAGATAAGTCATTTTCCCAGGAATGACTGACTAAAGAGCCACTCTCAAATGCCAACAGAAAATGACACTATAGCACTTACTGAGGACAGAGGCTGTTCAAATGCCAACATAAGAGCAAAACATGGAGAAACTGGAATTTCTTTGGTTTGCAGGGCCACATCTTTTATCATGTTCACATCTACATAAAAGAACATAAACTAATAGAACATCAGATATAAAATCACAAATCGGGAATGAGAAGAGAATCAATGTTGCACAATGGTAGTTAACTGTGTAAAGCAATCCAAGAATACTAACTAAAAAATATTATTATCCAACACATGGGGATTAATTGGAACACGTCAAGGGAAGTGGACTCAAAAGGTGGCGAACAGAGATTATATCAGCAAATTACGCTGTGTATATGATCATTCTATATTACAATATGAACATAATACATATGATGATAGGAAGATGCCACATGAATTCCTCAAGTATGGATGATGAGTTGTCAAAAAGACAATGAAAATAATGCTCCAAATAAAAATTTAAAACAAAAACAAAACAGGGAAGATCAGACAGACAGGTATATCATGCATGTGATCCGGTTGGAAGAAAAAAACTAGTGGTTACGAGGAAATGCATGATTTGCGCATGCATTATTATCCTACAGCAACTTCAACATTTAGCTTTCCAGCTTACTGATCGTAGATTTAATCTTACATAAAATAACTAGTACTGCAACAAGAAACAGAGTGCCATCTCCAACAACTTCGCTTATAACAACACAACTAAGAGAATTCACATAAAAGTGATGTTCCCTACCAATTGGTGGTGTTTTTCCAGTGGCAGTTGTAAATCTGGGGGAATATGTGTTCTTGTCAGATGCCACAAGGCCGTTAAAATGGCCGACATCTTGGCCATCTAAACTCGTTAAGGACCACATAGCATCATCCTCGGACCAATCGGTTCGTCCAATACCAAGCCCAAACCTGCTCTCCACGCCTACACAAGTAAAATACACTTACAGACAGAATTCAGAAACATAAACTTTTAGTCTGAGTGCCAGACTCACATACCAGGTTCATTGCATAATGCTTTGCAGATTGAGTTCATTCCAGGGATGCCCACATATTTCTTGCTTAATCCTTCCTGAATTTATCAGAACTTCAGAAGATTGTAGCTTCACATATATTAATTCTTAAAATGTTCAGATATAGGAATAAGTAAGATCCACAGGGATTCACCTAAAGTAAAAAAATTACAGTAAAAAAAGAAAAAGGATCCAGACTAAAAAACAACTATGGTGAATGTGTCTTATATGTGATAGACCATGAACCAACTCTTTCGACCTTGAATTTGTAAGTGGAATTACTCATAATGATGATCCACAAAGTAAAATTTTGGAAACGTGCACATTTTGCATCTTTTTGGTCTTTCACACTTCAGAATTCAGATAGTTAATGAAGAATAAGCACAGGCATCATCATATAGAAAACTTGGACGTACTCCTAATAAGGCTGGAAATTTTAGCACCACGGGTAATCAGAGTGGGCGTGGTTTAAATGCAAGTAGGATACATACTATCTAATCATCTTATTTGTTTAGGTGCACTAGAGCTACAATAACGGCCCAAAAGCTGACTTGAAGTTATAATAGTGCATACACTCGATGACCTCATACCCATATCCATATTACAAGGTTATGATATAATTACTTAATTAGCACTTATGTGACCCTATAAATGACCCTTAAGCACATCAATAAAGAAATGAGACTAACAGAAGTCAGCTTTCAAACAGCAAACGCACTGCTCAAATAGATTAACGACTGAAACTATGTCTAATATACACATCAAGCATGCACTTGTCTGGATAACCGGCCTTTAACCTCGATCAAAATCACCAAAGCCAGCAATCCAATACAAAAGACAAACTATCACACATAGCAAGTTAGCAACCAAACTTTTCCGTATCGAAAATATAAGAAGAACTCAAAAATGTGATTAACGAAATCATTTCCACTAACCTCTCCACTGTCAACAAACTCTTTCGAAACAAAATCGAAGCAACCAAACTTGTCGTTCCACTCAGCCACAATACCTCTTGACTCCCAATCATCAACAAGCCTCTGCACCTCCGTATTTCCAGCGCTCAAGCTGAAATACGGCGCACCGTGGTCAAACAACAGCTCTCTCCCATCCTCAGAAGTCTCTCTGCAACAATTTGCCCTAATTGAGTACGAAATAAAAACACACATTGACAATTGATTGATCGTTCGACAATCACAAACCTTCTCTGAGACATACGACCACCAGGACCTCTACCGGAATCGAAGACGGTGACTCTGATTCCATTTTTGGCTAGAATCGAAGCGCACACTGCACCTGAAACTGCAAGGGAGTGAAGAAATTGGAGTTTGAAAATTGACGTGGATGATTAATCGATAGTTGAGATTTGAGATTTGAGAAGTGGTGCTCACTGCCACTGCCAATGACGGCAACCTTGGAAGCAACTCCGGCCATTGATCGGAATGTGATCGTCGTTTGTTTGGGGTTACAGATTAAGCTACAATTGAATTGGAAATGTCCATTGATAAGCTAATCAAATGTTTGATCATTTGTTAGTTGAGCTCTATTGTTAATTACGCGGGGTAATACGTACACCGTGGCGCGAAATTATCCACTCCATTATTTCCCACTTCTCGCCACAATTAGCTAGTATGGAGTACGGACTACAGCCCATCCCGAGTGTTTGTTCTTACACTAAAAAATTAAATTCTCCTAATTCGACTTGAGTTTTAAAAAAAATGAAAATAATTAATTACAACTAGCACCCTAACACCAAAAGTTTTCATAAAAATTTTGCACCCACTTTATGCTTTAACTTACTCTCCATCAACCCCAACAATCTTAGTGTATCATTATATATTTTGAGTCGATATGAAAATTAATTAATAGTATTTTCATAAAGTACTTTTAGTACCTTCAGATAATTTACATCGTATTGTTTAATTTATTTTCATTTTAGTATTTCGTCACCCTTCTCCTGTTATTATGAAGATTTTTAGGGACTCTACATTCCACAATTTTGAATTGTTTTTAAGGGTCTGTTCATTATAGAGAGGCTATGAGGCCCCTAACTTTGTGAATTCGACTGATTCATACAGTTTTAATGTTGTTGATGATATGGTTTAGTAAGTCTCACTTAGTTTTATTGCCTCATTTTTGATTAATTGATGTGGAAATTATAGAGACTCCATAAGACCATAACATTAATTGGTAGTTGATTTATTCAATGTAGTATGGAGGTTGAAGAGATGCAATAATGATATTCTCAAGACATTTTGACCATTTCTATGTTTTGAGTCGATACTAAAACTATTAGCATTCAGATAGTACTTTTAGTACCTTGAACTAATTTAAATTGTAATATTAATTTATTTTCACTAATTAATATTGCATCAACGTGCTCCTGCTAATTCAATTTTTTTTAGACGCTATATTCCACGATCTCAAAATTTTTAATACAAGTTGAGAAAATAAAATATGATCAAGATTTGATTATTGATTTACCCAATTATACATGTAACTATGATTGATCAATATATTATTGGTAATTATGTTTAAGAGTGTCTTGGAGTTCCCTTTGATGATATTGTGTTCATTTTTTTTTAATTATTATTAAACATGAAATATAACATTACAATTACAATTGTTGAACAAGATGAATTTATCAATCGATTCTAGATGCAAATCACCATCAATCTCTATTTTAGAGAATATAATCATCCATTTCGAAAAATCGAACCCGTAACCTCTTGATTACGAGATGTCTTAGCTTGCCACTCGGCTACAAACATTTTCACATATTGTGTTCATTAATAAGATGAAAATGAAGTCCCTATACTTAGCGAATTTGACCGATTCATATAGCATTGTTGATGATGTGATCGATTTGCTGTGATAAGGTAATATTCTTGATTTTTATGTCTTGTTTAATTGTCTCCTTTTTGCTTTATTAATGTGGAAAGGAACTCCATAAAACCATTACATTAATGGCATTAAATTGGTAGTTGATTTATTCTTCTTCAATGTATTATTGAGTGTGGAGAGATGAGATAATAATTAATATTCTCCAGGCATCTTATACACTTTTACATTTTTAAATTTATCCAGCTTACACCTCGAACATTGTTACTGAACAAGGTAAGAAAGTGAATATGGGTCCACCTCGAAATTTCTTACTGAACAAGGTAAGAAAGTGAATATGAATCCATATATTTCTAGACAAATCGGTACAGTGAAACCTGCTGAAACACATATGAGTTCGGGGAAAGGATAATATTGGATAAGTAGTTATTAAACCAGGACGAATACTATATAAAATTGGTGGGGTAACAAAAAATATAACTAGTACTATTTTAATAGCAACATTAAAAATGCCTATACGAACGCAATTTCTTATTTCGAAATAAAAACACATAACGGAGAGAAATGAGTTTTGAGATAAAACAAAATCGCAGTTTTTTTTTAGACCGAAAATATTTCTTTTATTTTCTCCAGCCTTTGCATTGTAAGAAGCCATAGACTCAACAATTTAATAACCGAGACATTTTAACAATTTTTATGCTTTTAACTTACATACTTCATGTCGGGTATCTATCCAACACCTCCTTGCACCTCGAACTGTTTTACCGATCCAGTGGCTCTTATGTTTCATTTGAAGCAACATAGATGCAGGAGGAGTATGTGAGTGAGACTACCGCGTGTATATCCATGGTCACTTACATAGTACAACACATTCCCTCCTGCATCTGCATCTGCAACTGCAACTGAAAGACCAAGACCCGTTCTTCAGTTTTCCCAAGTCAAACAAATGTGAAACTGTAAAAGTTACAGCTCAGAAACACGTCGCAAGTGAAGGTAAAGAAAAGCACATGGACCCATGAAAGCGTAAGAGTAAATCCCAACTAGAAGAGAATTTACGATCGATCCATATTGAGTCGTACGCCATGGTTGACTTGATCATACTTTTCTATTCTTTCTTTCTTTCTTTCTTTCACCTCCAACTTGCCCACCAAACTTCTCCTCAAATGTCAAAACTATTCATTAAATCACACGCAATTTCAATCTCTGCTCCATTGTATTTCTACTACTATTGCTAAATTTAGTTTTTGACCATTTTCATTCCATCAACGTGTTTTTTTCAGAATGGCAACAAAATCATCTGAAAATTCAGACTCTTTGCGCATATCTTCTTAGACTTTTAGTCTTTTTCATGCTCTGCCATCAGGATTTATCTGTTCAATTCAATTTTGAACACTAGGTTTTATTCTCCTAATCATTCTCTCTCTGTGTCTTATCAACTCTTCAATTTCAGGTGGGTTTCATCATCTCTGTCTTGCTTTGATTTCTGCTCTGTCTGTGTATTATGGATGGATATTGTTTGGTTAAGTCAACTGTGTATATGAGCTTTTCAATTTCAGAAATTTGGGTATTTGATTTCAGTTGTTTATGGCAGAATCTAAGTTCAATTGAGTGTTAGGGAAGTGATTATAAACAACAAAATCGGAACTTTTTTATTCCTAGTAAACATTTGAGCTCAATTGATTATGTCTTCTTCACTTGCTTTTCTCTCGTCATATACTTGATTGGATTTCTAAGTTCAATTGATTGGATTTTAATCTCGGACTCTGATGTTAGTTCTCCTTGCTTGGGATCTGAAAATTTTGATTGGGTTTAGAAATTGGAAATTCGGAATCATTATCAGAAAAGGTTATCCATTCAGTGATAATTAATGGACATAAAGCAAATTGTTAAAGCGGTCTTGTTAGCATCATCTTTCTTATTTCTTCAACTGTCAGAGTTTTGTTAGTGGTCTTGTTAGCATATTATCATCAGGTTGTGTTGAGCTAATTTCATTTAGGCTACAATGCACAAGATTCCTGTTCTCACCTAAGCTTATTTATATCTTTGATGACGCGACGTCCTTCATTTTAATCAGCGATTTATGTTTCTGGTCGATCATTACTTGTTTCAGGTTTCACATTCTCTTCCCTTGGAGCAATCTGCTTGCAGCTGTAGCTTAAAAGCCTTGGAATCCTACCGTTATGACCTGCTTTTCTTTTCTGCGTCGTAGAAAGTGGGATTCAGCGACGAGACATTCTGAGTTGAGTGGTAAATTTTCAACACCTCTTCTTGTGAATGCACATTAGCCTATGTGGATTATTAGTAACATGGTCGTATTTATATGCAGAGCTTTCAGGAGTGACGAATGTAAATCTTTACTCGTACAAGGAGCTGCGGATTGCCACAAATGATTTCAGTCCAGCGAATAAAATCGGAGAGGGAGGATTTGGTTCTGTTTATAAGGTGAATTGAGTCTCTCAATCTATGTTTTTCCCTTATAGATAATTATGCCAACTTTACAATGTAGACCATGTCGCAAATCTCTTACATGATATCTCCGTTCAGGGTAAACTTAGGCATGGAGAAATGGCAGCCATAAAAGTTCTGTCTGCTAAGTCAACACAAGGAGTAAGAGAATTCTTGACGGAAATTCAAGTGATTTCGGATGTAAATCATGAAAACTTGGTGAAGCTCTATGGTTGCTGTGTGGAAGGCACTCAAAGAATTCTTGTCTACAACTACCTTGAAAACAACAGCCTAGCACAGACTCTTCTCGGTACAGGTTGGTATATCTTGATCTCAATCCCCAAGTTAGACTTACTGGTATAGGCAATAGCTTTATCATCTTTTCTGAATCTTCATTTTGAAGGATTACATTTTCCGGCTTTTCTTTACTGCCATTGTTATGAACCACGAGAAACAGATGGGTGAATGTTACTCATGATTTTGTGTTTTATGGTGGTATTTTTCTCGTTTGGGGGATTTGGAGATGTGCGTATTGTATGATAGAAGACAGGCAGAAATGAAAATAATAAGAGATGGCTAAAACAAGTATCTGTGTATTCAATGCATCTTTGACGAGTATTTTGTGATCTGTTGGCAAAATTTCCCTTGTCAGCCAAACTTGACAATGAAATCATGTATTTTTCAGAGGAATTGGGGAGTATACATTCAAAGTCACTTAACAATGAAATGAGACGATAAATGAGATATCTTATCCCATGTGGGAAGCAACGATAATATCATCTAGTCTAACTTGTATCCTAGTAGACTCTCTGTATCTAGTATTCAGATCGCAATAAACTTTTATATTCCTTTCTGTTATCTTAACTAAGCATTATATAATTAAAATAGAAATCATAATAAACTCGGATATCTTCTTAGATTGTAACACAGTGCATACCTTCCTGAACAACTAAAAAAGGGTATGGAACTGCAATCTCCTCCTTGAATGTTTCTTTATTTTTTAGGTATCAAGACTTACAGTGACTTCTGCTAAAAGCCTAAAATGTTGATATGTTTTAAAGAATTATCAGTTAAAATGATTTAATTAATGATCTTTGTTACTTCTCCAGGAGGATGTTCCAGCGGCATCAGTTTTAGCTGGCGAACGCGAGTTAATATTTGCATTGGAGTTGCCAGAGGACTTGCATATCTTCACGAGGAAGTGAGGCCTCACATAGTCCATCGGGACATTAAAGCAAGTAACATTCTCCTTGACAAGGATTTGACACCAAAAATATCAGATTTCGGTCTGGCCAAGCTCCTCCCTCCTGACATGACTCATGTCAGTACACGTGTGGCTGGAACAATGTGAGTTTAGAATATGCTCAAACTAATTTAAATTATTGTCATCCTGTAATGCATCATGTGAACTTCATTTTGGAGGTAAACTTATTTACCTTCGGTTGGTACTGAAAATTATTTTTCTGTGGAGTCAATTACCTTCGACCTCGGAACTGCTTTGCGGAAATCTGATGTCCTTTTGTTTCCAATATAGTTAGTCACCCAGAAATTTCATTAACCTGCACACGCGAGTGTTGAAGACTTGAATCAAGTCTTCATAATTATCGTGCCCTGGGTAAAATTATACCTGGTGGACTTGTGGTTGTGCACCAAGTTCTTCTCAGTGTCTGCTTTTATGTTGTGCCAAAATGCGTATTAATGTAAACATAATTTTTTTATGCAGAGGTTATTTGGCTCCTGAGTATGCGATAAGAGGCCAGCTGACGCGGAGAGCTGATATCTACAGTTTTGGCGTCCTTTTGATTGAAATTGTCAGTGGGAGATCCAATACCAACACAAGGTTGCCCTTGGAAGAACAATATATTCTTGAAAGGGTATGTGCAACTTATTGAAAATGTGTTCTTCATTTAATTTTAGCAGTCCAGTTTAATTTGGAACTAATGCAAAATATGTATTTAAAAAGTCCACATTAATATAATCCTCACACACACAGCAAACTAGAGTATAGCTTTTTATCAACTTTAAGTTGATGTGTTCTCATATCCTAACTATTGTTTACATCTATGTTGAAATTTGATCGGGGGTATATGAACAATGAAAACATGAAATGCATTGAAAGAGCATGTATGATTCTTCCACATGTCTCCGAATAGGCAAGTATTATTATGATTTCTGATCAGTACTAGTGGCTTTATCCTTCAATGTTCATGATAAACAATGATTTCCATGTAAGAATGAACAGTTTTTCAGCTTCATGTATGGGTACAGAGTGTTAACCATTCGATCTGTACACTGAGCTAAGTTTTAAACATTTTCCTGTCCTATCCAAGCTCCAAAGTGCTGTCCTAATGGGTCTTGATGAAAATACTCATTATACTTTGACTTATAAGGACAAAAACCTATATTCTGTATTAGTTGGTTTAGTATATTACCAATGGAGCATGACAAATCAACAATAATCATTTTTGAATTTCCGTTCAAATACTAAAGGAATGTCTTTCTTTTTTTTTTTTCCTTCTTTTGTCTCCTGCAGACATGGAAGCTTTATGAGAGAAGGGAGCTGGTAGGACTGGTAGACACTGCGCTTAATGGAGATTTTGATGCTGAACAAGCTTGCAGATTCTTAAAGATCGGTTTACTCTGCACCCAAGACTCTCCAAAGCTTCGTCCCTCCATGTCAACGGTTGTCCGTATGCTCACTGGCAGGAAAGATATTACTGAAGACACAATAACAAAACCGGGCTTGATCTCTGACTTCATGGACCTGAAGATCAGAAGCCTGCCAAAAAAGCAGGCTGAGACAAATCAGTCATATTCTAATTACAATTCTTCCGGTTCAGACACAGTTGCAAGCTCGACTATGACTTCGGCACCTTCATCTCAGGCTACCATGACATTTACTGGGGTATGTGATAGAAGCGCCTGAAAGCGATGGCATCTACTGTGGATAGTTCTTCAAAACAAATTGTTAGGAAATTATTATGTTCATTGTTTTCCATTACCTGGTTGGCTTTGTATAATTTGGCTTGCTGGCCTTTTCTATTCTTTTTCCCTTTATTTCTTCTTTCTTTTGCTATTTTTGGTTTTGTCTATAGTGGTGCTTGAGGTATTTGGAAATCTTGCTGGATTCCCCAGAAAGGATACATGTGAAAAACAGTTCATTATCATACCATCACAACTCAAAATGATACATTCTGGTTATTTATGACATTAATTAACCGTAGATCTGGTCTAATTGAAAACTGTTAATCTGGTCTAAAGTCATGTTTACCTGGTGTCAGGAGTGGACTCAGAATTTGAATTTTGGTGGAACGAAATTTATAGTATATGAAATTTTTTTAGGGATATGGAGGGTAAAATTTGAAATTAACAAAAATATTATATATAGAAAATGTTTTTTTTCAAAATTTAGGAGAAGACAAACCCCTTATGTCCTCCTCCTGTTCCGTTCCTCAATGGAGTACCTCCTCCTATCCTATGGTGGCAGGCTTATCTGCGGTGTGGTAGCTCCTATTCTTTAGAAACTTCCAAGTATTTTCCCAATACTTGGTCTTGGTCTTGCAAATTGAGTGAGAGTCCCATACCAAGTCCAGATAGATTGTGCCACCAACAAACTTTAATTGAGTGAGAGTCCCATACCAAGTCCAGATAGATTGTGCCACCAACAAACTTTAATGTGACAGCTGGGAGGCTAAACTTATACTACCCCATTCACAATATTTCCCAATTTATATGAACTAGTTACTAAATCATGAATTTGACCATCCTCAAATAATTTTCAAATTAAAATCATTTCTGTTCAATTAAATTCAATTTAATTCAGTTAAATTTAATTTAACATAGTTATAATTTATATTTTAGTTCAGTTCAATTTAATTAAATTAAGTACAGTTTAATAAATTTTAAATGAAGAGAACATAACCTTCCAATTTATCCGAGGTAATTTAGTCAAATGAGTCTTACTAATGCATCTAGCGTTTTAAATACTAAGAGCTATAATTCAAAATTCATTGATATTTCATAATATCGGGAAGTAACAGATCAATTCTCAGTTTTATTCTACAGAAATATGGAAAATCGACATATGTGGAATGGAGGTGTACCTTAATTTTTCAACACCATAACTATCTGACAAAAGCGGCTGACATGTGTTTAAATAACAAACCATAACATAAGTAATAATAAAAGCTCCTTGGAATTAAAGAAAAAAATAAAAAAAGTACTAAAAAAAGAACATCTAGAAAAAGTGCTACAAAATAGTAAAATGTAAATTTGACGCTCCATCAGATGGAATTTGCCCAAAAACGATCATACATCATGAAAAAGTGATGAGGTCTTCATTGAACGATGTTTGGAACAAAAAAACACATCTAAAACCATGCACAAAAACTAGGGGAATTGCACCTTTTGTCCTATAATTCAAAGTACTCTTCGATTTAGACCCTAAAAAAATTTATGCTTGTATATTTGGTCATAGGACCGTATAAACCCGACGTATTCATACGGAATTGGTGACATGGAAGGTGACACATCAAACACCACACGTCAAACATACATCTCCACACGCCTTATTATCAAACAACTCAATACAAAGATCATACACTCAGATTTAAAACCTAGTTCAGCTACTCTGTTCTTCTCCATAATCGAAAATTTATATTGCATTGATTTCTCGACGAAAACACGACATCAACATGTCAATAAGACTAGAAGATGAGCTATTCATGCCGCCCCTACAGGTAAGCATTATGCATGAAAAAAGATTCGACTTTTACTGTTACAATGATTTCCAAATTTCGATTTTGACTATTTCAGTGGGTGTTACTTGTTTTCTCTATTTTGCTTACGTTAATGTTAGTATATTGAGTTCATTTTAACTATTATTTGCGTAGATTCTAGGCCGAATGAACTGATTGTGGTTGTGCACCATGGAGGTTCTTTTGTTAGTGATCTTGTTAGTAGAAAAGAGAAGTAGTTGAGAGGTAAGGTGATGAAGTTTGATTATGTGAACATTGAACACCTAGGCATGTTAAAAACCCATACTTTTGTTGATTTGTGCAATGTGAGTGGTATTAGAAAGTTCTACAACTTTGGCAAAAATGGATTTACAGTACTTAAGTATGACCCTGAGATGTTGTAGTTGGCTTGTGATTCAATAGATGCAATGGAAATGTCTGTATTTGTAGATGAGAAACAGCCAGAATCCCACAAGAAGAAAGACAATCAACCAAAAAAGAAAGATGCTTGGAATAAGTTTCCTATGTCTGAGAAAATTGAGAGGGTGTTTGTATTGATCAAGATCCGAGTAGAATATTTTAATAATAATTCGATTATAGTTCTTGACGAATTAGGAAAATGTTAGTTCGCTAATGGGTTTAGGTGAATTAAAATTAAGATAAATCTAGAATTGAGTCGATTTAGGATTCAAATTTAAATTAATATGTCGAGTGAAACTACTAAATTGGATAATTAAATAGATATCGGAAAAGATACGAGTTAATCAGCCCGATGAACAAAAGTAACATGAGGAAGGGAAATTAATTAAAGGAATAAACAAGGGAAAAACGGGAGAGTCGGTTTATCTTCTTCATATATCGCTTCTTCTTCCCAGTCGGTTTCACCATCATCCATCGGCTTCACTGTCTTCTTCCCTTCTTCGCCTCCTCCGTCCACCGATCCTCCACCACAATCGACCACCATCGTTCGTCACCGCCATCTCCACCACCACCACTAATCGTCGCAGCCCCTCCATCGGCTTTCTCCTTCTTCGATCGGCACTAACCCCACCATCCTCTGCCTTTCGCCGCGCCTCCACCATAGCTATCACCACCTTCTACCATCACTTCACCCTAACCGTAGCTCCATCGACACCACCACATCTGGTCGTTGCCGCCACCGATATCTCTTCCACCACCGCACCGCCTCGCTTCATCGCGACACCACCACCACCACCACCACCACCACCACTGTTGTACTCGCCTCCTCCCGCCGTCACCTCTCACAATTCGCGACTCCTACAACTCCGCCACTGCTCGATCTCTGACCCAATTGCCCATTTCCATGTTCGTTGCTAATTCAGATTCGTCTTTCTCTTTCGGTAAGTGTTCTTCTCTCGATTCGATTTTGGGTTGCCTAATTGAGTTGTCTATTTCGTTTTATCCTGAATTCAGATTGAGTTTTACCTCTGCTCTCTCTAATCGTCATGCCTTGTTTCGTGTTCTTGATATCGTTGTGGCCTGTTTCTATTGGTTCGTGTTGTTGAATGCTTTGTGTTTGTGATTGCTTTTGTGACTTCTTATTTTCGAATCTGAATTGACATTAGTCTTGTTGGTTTTGCTACTTTCTATTAGTGTCTTGTTGGGGGTATTGTAGCAATTCAAATGTTGCATTTGTATGTCGCATGTATAGTTACTGTAGCAATCCGAACATATATGTCGATTGTGTCAGTTTCGTTGGTGTCGAGTTTCTGTTGCTGGTCAATCAATTTACTATTGATGTTCCTTTTCTTCCGTAATGTATTGATTCTGTTTGTGTGTCTATTTGTGATTTGTTGGACGAACTCGATATTTATATTTTCCCCTACCTTGATTTTTATTGGTCTGTGGTTTGTGAGTTGTCCTTCTCTGGAGCATTGTAGTATTGTAGTTGATTTTAGCTAAAGGCTTTGTTGTGTGGTTTCAAGTGTGTTCGTGTATGCTGGTTATTTGTTTGTCAATTTCGTGGATCTTGTTGACTAGTTTAAACTAGTTGTAATATAGGTAGTAGTCTGAAGAATGGATCCTTTGGGTGTACTATTGTGGGTTGGTATGGTTGCGTTGATCTCGAACCTTCTTCTTGTTTTCTATCCTGCCTTGTCGATTTGCTATGTTTATGCATTATGTGTAATAGCATCGGTTGACTGCTCTTGTGGTGATTAAGGTATTGGCAGCTTGTGTATAGTCTAATGTGGTATGTTCTATTTAGGTACTTGGTTAATTGAACTAGTTAAGCGTGTGAGTAATGTTTCTGTGCTGCGTAAGATCTAGGATTCGGGTTCCGGGGTAACCTTTTTATTCCAGTACAGAAAATTTGTCTGACGGTCAGTTAGAGATGTTAACGACATTTTACTAATATAGGTAACTAACTAGTCGACGAATTATGCGATATCGAGAATAAGCAAGCATCCAAACCAGGTATGGGTCGAATCTTCATAATACCTTGTCTTTATTGGATTTTGTGAAAATAATTATTTTATAACGGTGACTTGATAACTGTTAATATTATGTCAAGCGACGGGACTTGATATAATATTATTTTATTCACTGAGGATCAAGTTATGTGCATATCCCGAAAAGATGATTT
>JAYMSP010003420.1:0-19811 GCA_036897095.1 Plantago elongata
TACATTATGGTGATTGTTCTACCGATGAGTATTATGATAAATTATGTATTAATTGGATTAGTAATAATTTATTATGAGAATTATTAATTTGGATTTAATAATATGATATTTTGGGCTTATTGAAAAATAGATACCATAAAGATTACAAAAATTAAATATGGGTTGGGCTTATGAATTTGGAACTAGATACCTTTAGGAGATGAACTCTCCACAATACCAATTGAGATAGGCAAGCTATTGGTCCAATTTGGATGACTCCGAATTATAACTAAGCAGGCAGCGTGTTGATGGAGAAAATAGGATTCCAAATCCTCTTGAACTTTTGTGATCAAATAACATTATAAATAGACCGGTTAGGGTTTAATTACTCACTCTCAATTCACATATTGAAATACTTATCAAATCGTTTGATGAAACTCCTAGCGTTCTTGGTAGAATACATCTCTGTGGATACCTAGGTTGAGGACAACAAATCAAGTTGGATCCTAACGTGGTGGTTGATCAAGTTGAGCAGGAGGAGCTGGATAACATTGAGGAAGACGTTACTCAAAGGTGGCAAAGAGAAGAAACTGAAGCTGAGGAACAACAATTGGAAGCTGCTGAAGTTCTTGTCGTTGTTGTTAATCCGGAGCTTAATTTGCTATTGCTGGAAGTAGACAAGTAAGTGCAAATTAAAGCTCTTTACATAATCACGTTGAATAATCGTTGTCAGTAAGATTAAAATTTTCGAAATTCCGCTGCGTTCACTATAGTGTTACATCTTACGTTTTCTTACACTTTCGTCTCCTTCTTCATCTTTCTTCTTCTTCATCATCCTTTTTCTTCTTATTTCTTCATCCTTTCTTCATCTTCTTCTTTCATATATAATTTCTTCTTCTTTTATCCCCAACTTGCCGCCTCCCTCTGACCTCTCTCCACATTCCCCTCGGTTTCGCACCACCACTATCGAAACTTAAACCCTAGTCCGGAGTTCCATCTCCGCCTCCGTTCGACACCACCACGGCACCACCACTCTCAAATTTGGCAGTCGCTCAATCCTACTCCGTCGACCTCCACCTATTGAGTCGTCCATCGCGAATCAACCGACCTCCATTTTCTACACGCTTATGGGTTTGAGGGTAATTAGGATTGAACAGATCTGGAATGGATTGAACAATTGGGTTTGTACATATTTGGTTTTTTTCAATTTTCATTTTTTTTAAAATTTAATTCGGTTTTGATCGGTCCGGTACATAACCGATCATAATTAGGTCCGATGAAGCATAACAAGATTTACATGACCCGATGCTCACCCCTAATCTAAGTCATGCTTATGAATCATAACAAGATTTTTTTTCTTCTTTTATAAATAAATGTACGTACTAATCTGGTGATGACCACCAAACCATACTGCATAAAAGGATTATATTTCATAAAAATATGTCAATTGTAAAAGATCTTCAAGAATAAATGGAAAAGAAATAAGCAATCAATATTTCACATTGAAAAAGAAGTTAAATTTTTGAAAAGTGTGAACTAATAAATAAACTAATACACTTTATCGTCCCGCATGAAAAAAGTAAATGTGGAAAATCAAGTTTATTTATGTAATTGCATTAATGATGTATAAACTAATCGTTAAGAATGTGCACTTGGCAGGGACACGTTCGAGCCACGGGCGCATGTGACTTTTTTATGGAACTTTCTTAAGGCGCACTTAGCACTTAATTTTATTTAAAATTCGTACGGTCAGGATTTAATCTGGAGACTGATCCTGCTGTTTGGATTAACTCGGAAAAAAGCAATATACTTATTCCAACGATCATGACTCTTCACATTTGAATTAACTGTCATTGATCATGATCATTGATTTGAAAATGTGTGATCCAACGAATATGATTTAATCATGGTCCATTGCATATGTTCTTCTTCAGTTTTCCTGCAGAGTTGTGTCTCTTCAAACATACATGACTCTTGAAAACTATAAATAATAGGGCTTGTTCCATAATGAAGACACACTAAAGATTTCTATCTCACCCCTATGTTGCAAGAACATAAATCTGCAGTAATTATTTATGTAGCATTTCTTTTGCTACTTATTCCAGTTCTTGTGTTTAACTTCGTTTGTACAATCTACAGTTAGACAAACAGTTTAGTATGGATATTTTTGTATCCTTGAAGCAATTCATTGTAACCGAATTGTATACTAGTAGTGCAGCGAATAACGTTTAAAGGAAAGTTGTTCTAACTGTGCTTAAAAGACCAGGCTCGTCTTTTCGGATTACTCTCTACCCACTAACATTAATCTCGTCAATATTTCCAAATCATTATACCAAAAACTGTGCTTAACCGAATTGTATGCACCATTTATGCATTCTCCTATTCTCCCCAAATCTGCTTGTGATGACAGACGTCATTCATCAGAAGATCCCATTTCATTAAGCTAAGCTGGAGCTTTGAATGGAAACAAAAGTTGTAGAATAGGTTAAAAATTGCACTCTGAAGGAGAAAAACAGCAAAAAGAGTTGTGCATCATGATTAAATTAACACTAATTTTGCTATTCTGCTGCTTTTCATGTTTAATTTGTCTGCCTTTCAGTATCTAGGCTACATATATCATATCATCTACATTAATGTGTCTCATCTAAGGTACTATCAGTACTTCCTAATTAAGATCAGTCTAATAATCTTTCAGACATCTTTTAACTTTAATTTTATTTTTTAAAACACATAATGATAATTCGACCTCTCAACCTATATATTAGAGGTGAACATATTACCAACTGAACTGTACTTCATCGTCTCTTTTAACTTTAATTAGCTTATATTAATAATTAATAAATTACACTTTTATTATCATTTTAATTTGATCGGAGGTGTCAAACATAATGATAAATCGATAAGAATAAATTATTACATCTTTATACAATCAAATCTTCTAATTACACCCTTAACTAGTCAATAGTCATAGTGGTTCGTTCAGAAGATAATTCTCGCTGATATATTGTATATTTTGTTTTATTTTGCAAGGTTTGATATTGGTGTGATATTTTTGCTCTATTTTTCTCTTAAGTGAGAGTTGAACTCCTAACCTAGTATAATTGAAGAGATATATATGTAAAATCATGATAATAATTAATTGAGGTGTTGTACATGTGTGATAGTACTGATAATATTTATAATTAGCTGTCTTATTTTATTACTCAAAAGCTTAATTTATTTGTTAATTTTCCATTCCCCAATCACCTTTATCAAGGTACTTAGTTCCAAATATCTTTTAGGTTGAATTTACAAGATCTCATATTCATGGGAGTTAGATCTGCCATACTAAATTAATCATTGTACTGGATCTTAAAACTAAATAAAATAATTATAAAATGGTTTTTATAATTATATAAGACAAAATGAATAAACAAGTCATCAGATTAAAAACAAAACAAATAGTTAATCAAGTAACCATCTGATTCTAGTGCCCTGTGCTCTTATCAACATAAGTTCTTTTGAAAAATCTTGGTTATGCTGAATGCTTGTGATTACTGTGTAATGCAATAAGGTCAAGAGAATTAGGTCAACCGTTTTATGAAATGACAGTAAATAATTGGCACCCATCCAAATTAATATAGTAACCAGATATGAATTTTTCAGAACTTACTTTTACAATTTTAATTATCTGACAGATCTCAGTAGATCATTAGTGTTTACTATATGTTTATTATAGTAACTAATAACTAATCAATCTCTCAGGTGGAGATTAAAAATTGAGAAATGGTTTTAATTAATGTATGTATCACTGCTAACATACACTCAAATCATGACATTTTAAAACATACAGTATGTGATAGTTAATCATCGAAGAGAAAATTTAACAATACAGAGACAGGACTAGTTTATTTATTATTGCAAAAAGCTATAGAAAATTGGATAATATACAAACTTACATAATACAATACAATTGTTATTAACAAGCATATCCAACATCACAGATGATTTCCCTCTGCAGTTATTATATAGTATAGCATATATTTCGATCTCCATATAGTAGATTATCAATACAACACACACTCGTCTTAGGATGAACAAACTTTCATAACTTACCTTACTCATCATCATAGCCTGAGTTTATGGACATATCTCCCTCTAAAAATGTGGTCGTGGATGCCCCCAATTCGCATACGGCTGATCATGGCTACTACTCAACTGACCCGATGCACCTGACGATCCGTTTGGCAAAAGATTCGGTGTCAAGTTGTAAATAGGTAAAGATGTACTAAGGTCATGACCGCCTATACCCGGGTGACTCTCCCCCATTCCGGGAGGTGATCCGCCACCTGGACCCTGACCCGATCCACCAGCCTCCTCATCCTCCTCCAAGGGCAACCTCTCATAGGTAGCGTTCGAAAAGGTCGCCGCTATCACCATAACTGGACCAGCTGCCACTAAGGGGCCCACCACACTCCCTCCCACAACCTGCCCTTGACCCCCTGCCAAATAAACTGTCAACCCGGTTGCTCCCGGAGGAGATGGACCGGGTAAAAAGGCCCCGGATAGTGAAAGTATCTCAAATCGGCCATGTAGGGCCACAGCTGATCCAGGAGCAGCTGGCTGACGTATGGTGACGTTAGCGACCGAGCCACTTCCGCTGAGCACACATACGCCACGCTGACGACGACGAGCGAACTGGGCTATGCTCTCTGCAACGTCAGTGCCACCTGCCACTTCCATGACATGGCTCCGAAGCGCGTTCGGACTATCCCGGGTAACAAAGATAGGCGGTTTCGGTTTGTTCTTTGAACCGGGAGGCCTGCCACGTGGACGCCGGTTGCCAACCTCTACTGCACCTTCTTTCGGGTCATTATCATCGTCGTCTTCACCTCGACTACCGCTGCCTCCACTGTTCTTTTCGTTGATGGTGAGATCCATTTCTAGCTTGTCATGGGTTGCTGGTTCCGAACCGGGTAAACCTACTTGAACTCCTGTCCACCACCGGTTCGACATGCTTGCACGAATCAGAAATCAAGAGTAGCCTTAGTGATTGATTGACTGAGCTAAAGAAAATTCAAAAACCCTAACCCTAATCTTAGAAAGAGATATGTTAATGAAAATACATAAATGACTCTAATTTAATTGGAGATTATTTAATCGCTGAATGTGAATTTATCATATATGATCACAAAGTCAAAGAGTGGAGTTTGAACAGTGTGAGCTGAGAAATTAGGTAGAAAACTCAGGTTATGGAATCGAGCAAACAACTGAGAAAGACAACGAAGATGATAAAATAATATGGATATACAAGTTGATTATTAAAAACTTTTGATAATTAAGAAGTGGGAGTGGGAAGGAAAAGGAAGAGCTCTTAGTGGAGAGAAGTAATGAAATGAAAGAGGTATCAAGAACAAAGGAGAGAAGAGAATAAAGACATGAGAGACGAACAATATAATAATATTGGGGCTAGATGAGAAGTATATATAAAACTCCAAGTTCCATGAGAAAAGAAATGGTTTATTTTGCCATTTATGTTTTCTCCTATGTTTTGTTCTATGTCTCATTCAAATGGTGGTTTGGAAGTTTGAGTAGGTTTATACATTTTTTTATGTGGAGAAAGAACCCTCACCACATTCCACCCAATACCAAATAATCACTACTATAATAAAATAAAGTGGGTCTCAATTTGTCTTTCCATCAAATCTATGAAACTTTCACTCAATTGGTGTTAGTGTCGCCATTTAGATAATTATACAGGTACAAACTCCAATATAACACAATTGGTAATGACTAATTCGGTGAAGATCCGACACTTTGAACTATAATAATTATTAATGGTTGATGAGGCATACATCTTTGTGATTATAGAATATAATAATATTACGCTACCATTTGATACCAATTGAATATATGAATCGATTGAGTTATGATATTTTAAGATGTTTTCAAATAGCGAACTAGCAACAAACCTCTATGAAATGTATTGGCCACTCCAAATTGAAAACTCACCAATGTACATATATAAACATCCAAATTGTATTTGAAAGTGTCTAAATAAATGTAATAATCATGCATATACTTGTTTTTCTTTGTAATTTTTAAAAATCATAAACACTAAATTACCGTGCAAAATACAGATACTGTAATAAGCCGATAATATGTAAATAAATAAACTCAATATAATTCATAGTCAAATTACAATTTATATAAGTATGAAATTTACATTATAATATCTCATAACTTTTTTCAGATACTCTCTTAAAAAGTTATACTCACATATAGTAGTGGATATATTGACTTCATATGTTTTAAAATAATTATATCTAATAAAATTTAATATGCAGAATACCTGCTCAAAGTTGTAGAAGTGACTTGATATTTTGAGTTGCAGTCACATGTTTTAGCTCTTATGTGTACAACAACTGATCTATATGTCAACCTTCTTAATAAACGCATAATATTTTTCAATATCCAACAAGTTCAAAACTTGTTAACATCTTCTGCATTAACACAACTTCATCAAACAGGTCAGTAGGTAAACCTATAAGATTTAATTACTCTACTTTAATATTTAACATATATGTATTACTTCCTAAGTCCAAACACCAGATTTTTCAATAATTTAATCAACGTCTTCAATTTAATTGTATTAATTTTAAACCGTAAATATAAATAAACCTTAATATTTCATTATATAATTTAACTGAATATTTAAATGTACACTTTAATATTAATTTATAGTCAAAATTGAAGACGGTTGATCGAAGAATAATAAATCTAGCACAAAGGAAGTACAATACACATATTTTTTCTTGAAAAGATTATTTCTAATAAATAACTCTACTTAATTAGAAATAAATTTTAATAACATATTACAATTATATTGTTATATGGAGTTGGAGATATATTTATTGTTTAATAAAAGATTGTTATATATAGTTTTTATTGTAATACTGGTAAATTTGGTGCATGAATGTTCCTGGGTGTAAATAATAGTTAATTCAAATCAGTTGAAATTAGGGTATGATGATCCGAAGGGAGAGAGATAGGGTGTCTGTGTAATGTGTGTGTTGATGGGGTCGCGTGCTATTGGGCAGGTGGAGCGCATGTCGCTTTCTATTCTTCCAACGTCACCAAAGCTTCGACTGAAATTTAATACATCGAATTGAACTAGATTAGACCCAACTGAAATAAGGTATAAATAATAATTAAGTCGAGCTGAACTGAACTGGATTAAACTGGACTGAAGTAATTTTCCGTTGAATAGAATACAACTCAAATGGCACTCCAATCTACTTAAGCTCTCATATTATTAAATGAGTTTTATATGACTAAATTTATACTCTTTAACTTAAATTTAATGAACTGAATTGATAACACAACTTAAATATAATGATGGATTAACAATATATAGGGATCTAAGACCTGTAATATTATTAGTGTAGTCGGAACGGAAATGTTATAAATTTTAACTCTAACAGCGGTAATACACATTCAAAAGAAAACTATTTACCCATAAAATATCTGATGATTTTATATACCCATAAATCATTATCTTTCTAATTTTGAAAGATGGAGACATAGAATTATTAGGGACACGGTAGTATTGTGGCACTTTAGAATATAAGACGATTAACGAAATTGATAACATGTTTGTAGTTGTAGAAAACTTAATCTTGTGGCACTTTAGTCGAATTCAAATTGAAAAAAAGAACTTAATCTTGTTAATGAATCAAAGCTGAGATGATTTAAGGCTACAACTACAAACATGTTATCAATTTCGTTAATCGTCTTATATTCTAAAGTGCCACAATACTACCGGGTCCCTAATAATTCTATGTGTCCATCTTTCAAATTTGAGAAAGATAATGATTTTATTATACTTCAGTATATAAAATCATCAGATATTTTATGGGTAAATAATTTTCTTTCGAATGTGTATTACCGATGTTATAGTTAAAATTTATAACATTTCCGTTCTAACTACACTAATAATATTACAGGTCTTAGATCCCTATATATTGTTAATCCATCATTATATTTAGGTTGTGTTATCAGTTCAGTTCATTAAATTTAAGTTAAAGAGAATATAAATTTAGTCATATAAAACTCATTTAATGATATGAGAGCTTAAGTAGATTGGGTGCCATTTGAGTTGTGTTCTATTCAACTGAAAATCACTTCAGACCAGTGCAGTTCAGTTCAGCTCGACTTAGTTATAATTTATACCTTATTTCAGTTCAATTTAGTCTAGTTCAATTCAATCATCTCAGCTTTGAATCATTAACAAGATTAAGTATTTCTTTTCAATTTGAATTCAACTCGTTTGGTACATGAACAAACATTGCACAACTCAAAGTGCAAAACTGAAAATCTTAAACACCACATTAAAATTTTGAAAACCTTCCCTACATTTAATTATACGATATATGTTTCGATATTCAACAGGCTAGTTTTACATTACATGATAAATACAATACTCAGATTTGAAACACAGCCTCAAGTCCGGCCCAAACAAAAAGCATTATTACAACAGCCTTAGGCCCAAAAGCTCTCAAGATTTTAATTTGAAATGGAGGGTCGGCCAAGCGGGCCAACCCTATAAGTTTGCAAAAATTATGCCGGCCATATGTCTTGATAGCCATACAGCAATAGCCTATCTAGGGCTACCGTGGCATATTTAGCCAACCGACCCTTTTAAGATTTCAATTTCACACAACCATCATACTTATAACACACTCTTGCTATGAACCTCTTTGAGTATTCCATGTGGGATACTTCACCATGCAATTAGCAAGATTGAGTTTCCCATGTTGGAAAGTAAATCTCTATGGGCTACTTCCCGTACATTCGGATCATATACTTGATGCTTATGCTTCAGCAGCAATATATTCTCGTAGTTTCTACAGACTGCTATCTCAACTAGCTTACGTATGAAAATGGTCTCATTTCTGCTTGTACGAATCAGTAATTCAAATTTCAATTGCGTGTAGATGAGTTATAAAAGGTAGAGAAGAGAGTCAAGGTGAATACTAAGGAATGTTGCTCAATGAAATCAAAGTATTTCTGTGACTGCAAATAAAAGCCTTGCTAACACTAGAGTACAACCAAAAAGAAACAATAATCGACATCCAATAATAGTCAGATCAATTGGAAGCGCGCTTAGAATAGTACAGTTGTCCAACTGACTGAGTGTATAATTTAATCCCAGATCTAGACTGCATCTGTCAACAATCTACTAGAGTAGCCTCTTCTTCATTTGTTAAGTTCATGCCGTCTTTGGCTTGGTGGTCTTCTTCCTAGCTTGCTTTCTCACAATAGAATTCTTCATCCCCAGGAAAAACAGCAATGCACCAAAAAGAGCAGCATACTGCAAACAAACAGACATCAGGTTCTGTGCGCGATCAAGGTCAAGAAACATGAATCAGTAACAAGTTTTGTGATCGGGGTGTACCTGAAGGAACTCTTGGAATACTCCAAAAAACTTCTGCCCACCAAACTCGTAGTTGTAGAAATCAAACAACAAAGGAGTGGTCATCAACAGGTAGATCATCTGCACAATGAGCCGTAACATAATTAAGTTGGTTATTTACAAAGTTGTATACTTGCGTTCACAGATTGAATATAATGAATAAATGCTTGTCGTAAAGTTGGACAGAGATACTAACCAAAATGTAAGCACCAAAACTGCTTCCGAAAACAAACAGAAGACCGCCCAGTCCCTTCAAGAATAGACATGCAGCAGTAAAGTGCTTCGCCTGCAAATATTACACTTCTGGTTTAGCATCCACAAATACTATACTTGACTAATAGAAACTCAGTAAAAGAAAATTTGCAAAGGTGTGCTTTACATCAATGAGCAGGCCTTTTCCAGTTATCTCGGCCAAATGCTTTGTTACAGCAACCAGCTTGGGAGAGAATTCTTTGGCTGCAGGCCCACCATCCTCACCAAAGTCATTGAACCTATGGCATCACCGTACATAAACATGTTAGAGTTTAAAGTGCAATACAAATTGAAGAATGCCAAACATCTATGATAGAAGTCATAAAACTAATTGAATTTCGCGCAAATTACCCAACCCATAAAGGCAAAACCAGAGGTTACTACTCATCAGCAACATAAACATATGAACTAGAGTTAAATATGCAGGTGGAGTATGGGCAGGTTTCTGTTGACAGATTAACTGACTCTGCACAAGCAAGTTAATAAACTACTTCCCATGTTTCCCAGCCCGATGAAGAAAACCATGCCAATACATCAACTACTTACTGATGGAGAATCGTAAGGTTATAATATAGAAATAGGTCATCGTTTAACATGTTTACTAGTTCAGTCTGTCACTATGTTGATTAACCAAATTCTTGATAATGACTATAGGAGCGGTATTCTGAGAGGTATTTCTGCTGGGTGTGTTTGAGTTCATCTTATAAAAAATGACTGTAACAATGTCAACCAATATTAGGAAACAGATTCCAACATGAATCTAACTTGAACAGGAAAACAGAATTTCCAAAGTAGTGGCCAGGACAGCATATGCTGAACATTGAAATCATTACCGCGGGAAATTTTAAGTTGTTCGTACTGATTGCCAACATAAAGAGAAATGCATTCAAAGTTCAAACAAGCATTTAAAAGTGGAGAACTTGAGTATTAACTTAAATCACAACTCTGATAGCAGATACCATTTTGAGAGTTGAGTCATACAGACATAGACATTGATAAAATTCCATCTCATCTCAAGGCTCGAACTTGTAAATAGTCGTGTAATCTAATCATTTATATTAATACTCCAATACGTCACTGCACTTTTGGCCTTTGGGGAGGCCATTCGGCCTTATAAGCTTGTTGGTTTCCAGTCCACCATACTGGCAGGGAACTGGAAAGTCAAAACTTGTTTGTATGGAATATAAATGAACCCCCTCAAACCAATTGATATTTCATTGTTGCTTTCCATTTATCTATTTTGTTCCAATATTTCAATCAAAATTCTTGCAGAAACAGTGTCTTTGATACTTCTGCAAGACAGCTTTCAGATAAAACCTTCTAATATCAAGCTATACTAAATTGCATCTTTTTACAAACTCATCCCCTCCCACCCCCGACTAAATTAGATACCGCGAACCGTTAGTCAAGAATCTGTAAACTAAAGTTAATCCTGTACTTGAAAAGGAGGACAGAAAAATAAAAATTCAAGTGCAGAAAACTCGTGCTATGATACTGAAACAGAATTATTAACACAAAGTAGCTCAATGAACTAGTTAAGTCGTGCAAAATCAGGATTAATCCATAACAACGAGGTGCTGATAGTATGTTTGCAAATCCATTCAAGAAAAATGGAGGCAACACAAATGAAAAATCTAATTCAACAACACAAACTGCACACAATGGCCAAATTCCACAATAAATAACATCATAGAAGACAAAAAAATCCATACCGAAATAAAAAAAGAGGAGAATTTACGGAAACTAATAAATCCAAACTTCATTTAGAAGTAAAGGTAGTTAATTTAACGCAAGTACCAAGCAAAATTAACAGCTTTACCCCCATAATGGAATTCCCATAAACAAAATACACTAAAGATGATCTATTTCATGCAATATACAACCAAATCAATAGCGTAGTTTCATCACATTGGGCATTTTGAGCTTCACAAAAAAAGAGCTAGATCTGAAAATACGAAGCAATAGATGGATTCAACAGCACATATGACATAGTAAAAATAAAAATATAACAGATCTGATTGATATTGTACAGATAAAACAAGAAAATTAAGGTAGAGAAATGGTGAGTTAGGTTTACTTACATTTGCCATGCAGAGAGGATGAAGATGGAGGCGAAGAGCACTCGTCCGAGGAAGGAAAAGAAACCCATGTTCGTTGCTCGAGGCTTTCTCCCTTGGTGAATATCTGGTGCGCTCTGTGATTTGGAGACGACGATAAGAAACAGAGTGGTAGTTGCTGTGTATATAAAGAAGAAGAAGAGATATTCAATTTTGGATCTAACTTTGTGTGCTGTTCTTTTAAATGAATAATAAATAATTAATAATAAATTAGGTGTCTGTTGGTGACTTTAATTTTTTCATAGCCAATTGCCTTTGGACCAAATTTTGGGAGATACAATGGGACGGAGAAATCATACTAAATATCTCATAGTGCTAAATATTTAGTTACAATGTTTAACAATATTGACTATGATAATATATGAAAGGGTGAGTTACACTTAGCACTAAAATTATAGTTTTTATATTTAAATAATAATATATCATTTCATATAATTATTTATATAAATTATAAATTAATTCAAACCTAACATTATAGTCAAACACATCATTAATTTTACTTTTTATTTTTCATTTGATTCTATTCTTTGCCTTTTATTTATTTGTTTAGATATTTTTCTTTTTCTACTGTTAAATAAGTGTAAGATAAGTGTCAGTTCTAATGTAAAATATTTATATATTTATATTTATTTAGATTAAGTCATAAATTGGCACGTATCCTTCTATGTATGTGTGTTTATTACTATATTTTATTCAAAATTAATTATTAGATTAAAGGGAAGCCAAAACATAAACTAATCTCGTCGCACCAGAGAAATAAAAAAACAGAATTTATTGGTTTATATTTAAAAGTCATTTATAAATATACAAAAAAATAGGGAGTCATCAATTGTATATTAATTGGAGGTGCCTCACCTGTCATATACTTTTAAAAAATCCAACAAATTACTTTTTATTAAAAAATTATTCTAAGAATTACTATCACTGGGTTATTTTTCTTATGTTGAAGGACTTAATAATGGTGGGTGATGGTTAACTAAGAATAAACGTAAGGCTCTGCTCTCTTCAGCTAAAATTTATTGAACAGAACTTAAATAATTAGAATTGAACTGAACTGAACTGAAGTGTAGCTGAAGTATAGTATAAATTATAACGAAGCAAAGCTGAACGGAATTGAATAAGTTTTTAGTTGAAAAAAACAGAGCTTAAGGACGAAGTTATAAAATGCAAAGGTTTAAAATAAAATCATGTTTGAATGGTAAATTTTAAAAAATAAAAAATGAATTAATATGTAATTGCTAAAATATAACGGGTCGTGTTTATATGGGGATGCAAATGTAAATTTCTCCATATGAAATGTACAAAGCTAGTCACTCTTGTTGTAATAAAATATAAAGTCGCATTTTCAACTAATGTTTAATCACTAATCTAGATGTGGCCACCAACCTCTGCCTCCGCGGCTCCGCCTCTCATTCCACTGCTGTGCCACCTCCTCCCAACGTCTACTTCGACGCCTACCACCCCTTATTCGTCGCCTCTTCAACACCCATTTATTTTTCGCTCAACACTTTGGCTTCTTATATGCGAAAGCTTTGTCTCTATCAATATGAGAGAGCCGATCAAGATCTCGTCCTCAACCTGGTTCCTTCCACCACCGCCCTCTCATACCCTCTTTCTGCCTACCACCCATATTACCCCTCATTTGACATATCTGATTCGGGATCTCTTTGTAACATAGAACTCGGATGTAGGTAAGAGATGTTTTTACACCCTTCCTCTTTTCGAAGATATTTGGGTTCTTTCTATATATTTTCGTGTTATTCAACAACAAAGACCAGATAAAGAACCATCGTTTGATGGCTTCATAAACAAGGTAATTTGGAGTATTTTGTCCAGATTACCAAAGAAACAATATGTTACATACGCCCTGCCTTTGAGAGGCAAGGGTATTACATACTCAATCAAGACTGATTGGCATATCTCCGGAGGAAAAAGGATACGTATATACATCAAAAGGGACACTTTTAACCCTACAATTATGATAACTGATGCTAGAAAACAGAAAACTACTCATAAGAGTAGAGTCGGACATGTGATAATTCCGAGTGGTTACCCATCTTAAATAAATTAATCCATAAAATTTCTCTTTTGGAATCTCCGTGGAGGAGTAGGAGAAAAGATAATCCCACACATTAAGAGCTATATTCAAGAATATAAACCTCTCGTGTTGGATGTTAATGAATACTCGGACTAACCACGCGACATCAACGAAGAGGATTGTAAAACTCGGGTATCCAAACTATCATGTGGTCACTCCATCTTCGGAGAATCCACAAATGGGCGGTGTTTGGATACTCTGGAATCAGAAAAAACATTCAAGCGAATATTTCGTACTTCACTGAACGGCTGGTAAACATGAAGATTCACATTACACACCTGGGTATAACATCCAACATCACTGCAGTTTATAATTATGCCCAGCCAGTCAGCTCTACAAAATTAGGTTTGGTCTGATCTTGAATATTTGAGTACAATTATTCATGAGTCTTGGCTAATTGGAGGTGATTTTAATGCAATTTATCTCCGGGTGAAAGAGTGGGGGGCATTATACCCAACTGGAGAAGGTTACTTTTATTCAAAAATTGTTTGAAAAACTGCAAACTAACCGATCTTGATTTTTGTCGTCCGACTTTTACTTGGTGTGATAGACATTTTACTGCTGATTTTATTTGCATTAGACTTGATAGGGCATGCGAGAATGAATCTTGGCTGAGGCTATTTCCTAATTGTATTGTTAGAAATTTAACTAATTCTATATCTGATCACACCACTTTGTTGCTTGATACAAATCCTCAACATATCTTTCCCAAAAAACAGTTTAATATGAACATATTTGGGAGGAGGAGGAAAAATTATCCTCTTTCTTTCAAGAGTTCCGGAACCAAGAAACTCAACAAAGTAATTTCTCCTTTGTTGATGCAGTACGTAAACTAGGACAGGTAGTTATTACCTGGCCTTTGACAAAGTTACATGATATAAACGCCGAGCTTAAACAAAAGAAGAAAGTTTTGCATGACATAACCATGCAGCTACACACAAACCCTATTCGACTAGGGCCTGAAGAACAAAATCTCCGACAGAGAATAAATACACTCTCAAAATAAAAGGCCATGTTTTGGGCACAAAGAGTAAAACATAATTGGTTAAAATATGGTGATGCTAATAGTAAGTATTTTCATGCTTACGCGTCCAACCAACAGAGATAAAATTCCATCCATGATATTAAGGATGATGAGGTTAATTGGACATTTGACCATGAAAATATGATGAAGATTTTTTTATCAATTCTTCATAAATCAATCTCAGACACAACCAACAAGTACTACACCTTTTGACATATTATCTTTACCACAACTTACTCATCTACACCATTCTTCCCTTCTTAACCCTGTATCTGAAACGGGAATACTCTTCGCCCTAAAATCTATAGGCACTGATAAAGTCCCGGGCCAGATGGATTTAGTAGTAAGTTCTATATCACTCACTGGGAGTTGGTAAAACCTCAACTCATTCACATTATCCAACAATTCTTTGAAATAGCCACCTTGGACCCTGCACTCAATATAACCATCATCACACTTATTCCAAAAAAATCAAACTCCAGCACACCAGTTGAGTTCGAACCGATTAGTCTTTGCAATGTTAGCTACAAAATTATTGCAAAAATCATGCTCCATAGAATGAGACCTATCTTAAATCACATTATCTCCCCTTTTCATAATGCATTTGTCCCTAACAGGAAAATCTCTAATAATGTGATAATAGCTCATGAAATGCTACATACTATGAATAAGAAAAGGAAACACACAAGACAACATTTGCTGGCTCTAAAATTGGACATTGTCAAAACCTATGACATGTTGGAATGGCCTTTTATAGAATACACTCTGAAAAAGTTTAACTTCCCTCAACATTTTATCCATCTCATCCAAACGTGTATAAACACATCCTTCCAAGTTAAGGTGAATCAACTCCTCTCACCCTCTTGGACACCTACAAGAGGCATCAGACAAGGTGATCCCATCTCCCCGTACATTTTTATTATTTGCCAGGAACTCTTAGTTCATTTGCTTCTTTTAAAATACCAGAATAAAATTTTCAGTCCTCTTAAATCTTCCTGATCTGGACAAGTTATTCCTCTACTTTGTGTTGCAGATGATTGTATGTTGTTTGGAAAAGCAACCGTGAAAAATGCAAGAGTTATTACTAAAACTCTACAACAATATGACAATGCATCAGGACAACATGTGTGTTGGGATAAAAGTAGAATACTTTTCTCCCCAAATACACCGTGTCATATAAAACAAGAGATCACATATCTCTTGGAAGTTATACCAAATAAGAGAACGGACAGATACCTTGGCCTTCCATTTCTAATGGGTAGGGAAAAAAGAGACCTTTTTGATCAAATCATTCATAGAACTATGAATAGTATTAATACTTGGTACACAAAATTTCTTTCTTATGCAGGAAGGCTAACTCTAATACAGGTGGTCACCAATGCTATTCCTTCTTACTGTATGTCTATAGCAACCCGCAACTTGCCTGGACAAGTTTGAAGAAATAAATCGGCATTTCCTATTGAACTTGCCAATAATGGAAAAACCAAATGGAGGATAAAATGGTCCCAAATATGTCTTCCAAAACGTCTGGGAGGACTTGGAATTCGAAATCTACATAACTTAAACCAAGCCTATATTTTAAAACATTGTTGGAATCTGTTAACAAAAGCTGATTCTCTATGGGCGAAGGTTTACAAGGGTAAGTACTTTCCTAATTCCAACTTCCTAGAAGCTACTTCCAGACCAAGTCACAGTTCGTTCTGGAAAAATATCTTAAGAAGCAAACATTTTTTCCAGACACTCTGTTAGGGCAGGAAAAATGGCTACCCGATAAAGTCTTAAATGACTATGTCACACAACCTCAGAACCCACACCTAAGGGTTGTTGATCTCATTCAATATAACAACTGGGATATAACAACTTTGGAAACACTTCTGCCACAAGAACTTGTTATGGAGATATTTGCTATCTCCATACCTAAGGATGAGCAAATAATCCACCCAACCGACCCGTCCGCACAAATCGTCCACATTTCACCCGCACCCGCCGATTATTTTTTTTATAAAAATTTATATGGGTTGAGTTTTTTATAGCCTGCCATATAGTTTATATAACAAAAAATTATATATATTTTTTTATAAATTAATTGTCCCTTAAGCGAATATATGGATATACATAATAGATTAATAATAGTAAAATTAAAGTTATTTCATATAAATAAGAAAGTACATATGTGAAAATGGTATTTTATCATTTTACTTGATTTTAAAATATTATGTTAATTTGATGGATGATAATATATTTTAGACAATGAAGTATTTCACCTGTTAATCTACCCGCCACCCACCCACCTTTGTAATCATCCGAACCGCCGCAGGTTTAAAAATTATTCCACCCGTCGTGGGTCGGACAAATAATCACCCGTCATAGGTGGGTTGGACTGGTTTTTTGTTAAAACCCGTCAATACCCGTGCTCACCCCTACCCATACCTATGACACCACAACCAGACAAATATATTTGGCTACCATCTTAAAGGAATTTTCTCGGTAAAGTCGGCTTATCACATTCTCATCAACCAAGAAATGCCACAACAAGTGAACTGGCCTTGGAAATTCAGTTGGACCCTCAAAACTCTCCCTAAGATAAAGTTTTTTACTTGGATTACATTATACGACAGGCTACCAACAACAACAAAATTGTTTTATATAGGAGTCATACAATCACCCCTTTATTCACTATGTCAAACTGCACCAGAAATCATAACACACCTTTTCTTTTATTGTCCCATTGTATCCTCAAGTAAGAATCTTATCTACCACCTGATCTACCAGAAAAAATTGATAACTTCTCTCAGATTCTAACCTCCATGACCCACAACTCGCCTCAACAACTTTTAATTTTGAATTTTTGTTGGCTATGCTGGCAAACCTGAAATCACAAAATCTTTAGAAACCAAGATTTCAACTTTTTTACCTTTCACAAAACTCTTACTGGCCTAATAAAGGACATTGTCATCTCTAACCCTTGACCTCAACCTAAATCCACTAAAACCATCACTTTTAAATGGGCACCTCCACCCTCATGATATGTCACTATGAACGTAGATGGGTCAGTTTTGCATTTGATGGGGTCAACGGGTACATGAAGTATTCTTTGAAATCACCAAGGAAACTTTCTCAGTGCAACGATCACCTTCATCGGACAAACTAATCATATTATGGCAGAATTTACAGCTCTGAAAATGGGACTCTTATCTTGTATCCCCCTTGGGCATACAAAGATTATAATACAAACGGACTCGTAGGTGCTTCTACGCTTTGTTAACAAGAAGGAAGCAACGACACCACAACTGCAAACCCTTCTCAAGGATAGCCCTCGGATTATGGATATCAAAGGAGAAGTCCATGTTCAGTTTGTGTATTGAAAAATGAATCAACCTGTTAACCATCTCGCCAAGGAAGCCAGCCGACAAACCTTTGAAAATAACTTTGTGAATCGTACTAGATACCATTTTATCTGGAACATTTGTTCTTCTTGACTAGTACCTATTTTAAATTTGAAAAAGTGTAATATTATGCGTATTGTACATTTTGATAATTAATACATATATGACTATTTTCTTTTCAAAAAATAAAAGTAAAATATAGAGTGGTATAGTCTTTTCGTGATATGATATTATAGAAATGAGTGGGTTGTTTAAGATAAATTTAAATCGAATAAATTCAATTCAATTTGCATTTTTTATCTCATCCGATCAATTGTACATTCAACTTACCCTAGTGCACTCCATAACTATCGTGAAACATCTTTGTTGGAATAGTCAAAATAATAAAATATTGTACTGCAAGACTATTAAATATATGCATTTGATGTTTTTTATTTTATAGATAAATATATTACATGAACCTCATTCTAAAAATTTATTGTGTATTCAAATAGTTCTACAAAGGCAGTTCACGAAATTCTACAACTAATCGGTAATATTTTATCTTACTTTTTACCTTCTATATTTAAGTAAAATTAGCAAATTAGTTACAAAACAATTAAAAGACTGACAACTAATTAACTAGTCAATTTTGCAAGTTCAATATTGTAATTTGCGAGTATCTTAAATCAACTCAATTTTTAACATTTGATTTTTGTGTGATATGCTAGTCGTATCATACTAGCATATAAATTTTATCACACTGTATAATCAATTAATTTTGAACACTAAGTTTACGACATGTAAAAATCTTTATGGAAGGATCACATATTTGTCAAATTCAAAGATTGGTGTGTTAAAGAGCGCTTCAACCTGGCAAACATGCTTGGACATTTGTATTTTATATGAAAATTGATTTTGTGTTATATAACTAATGGTTAATGGATAAGAAAATGTAAAGTCCTGATATTACAATGTGATCAAATTCTGACAAAAATAAAATCTTGTTAGCTATTAATTTTAAAAAGTGAGATGTCTCAAAGTATGAAATTCTTTTAATATAAATTTCCTAATTTCATAATAACTAATATTAACTCGTGGTGATGTCACAATATAATTTACTTTTAATAATAAATAGAAAAGGGGTGATCAAATAAACTATTTGAGAAGATAAGGTAGTCATTATGTGAACAACGTAGGTCGTGGTGTTGGTCTATAGTACTTGTTCATCCAATATTATAGATTGAGTGTTTCTCTAAGCTAACTATAGAAAATGTAAAAATACGATCCTATCATATATCATATATATATCCGACCTATTAATTAGTAACATGTACATGCTTTTTTAAAGTAATTATATCCTTTACAAACCGAACCAAAATAAAATAGAAAATTATACAACAAAATCAATAGGTTCCTAACAACTCCGCAGTTGTATGTGGCCACCCCACCAAATACACACAAAAAATTATTATTCTACAAACGTAATTTCGCATGCTACTATTGATTTTTTTCACAACCC
>JAYMSP010003421.1:0-19810 GCA_036897095.1 Plantago elongata
TATATATATAATAAATACAAAAAATGTGAAAGTTCTAGTTTTTGTGAGAGTCCTACAATATTATATAATATTATGTGGTGACGGCGTTATGTCTAAATTGCATAATTTTTGTATATTTGTAAATTGTGTATTATTATATATTAGTTGTGCAGCTGAATCTTTTGTGTAGGACTCTCAAATTTTCCGAACTTTCAGAAGAGTTTCTCTATAATAAAAGTGGTATCCATTGACATGTAACATATGTTAAATCCAATGTGGCATGCCTATTTGAATTTTGTTCAATTTCATAAACAAAACTAAATCAAAATAAATAAAATATCAATTTAGAAGTAACTAATTATTTTTGCAATGTTATAGTTTTTACTAAATTGTATATACCTTTATATGTAAATATGCGAAAAATATTTTGAGCATATATTTGGATTCATCTTGGTAAGACGAATTCATCGACACCAATCTTATAAAAATACTGTTAGCTAAATAAATTATGTCTGCAAAATAATACTCCGTCCAAATCAGATTTAATTTTATGTGGGCCAAAACACAAATTTTAAGAGAAGAATGATAAAACATGATAAATATACTCCCTCCGTCCCAAATTTAACTTCATGTGGCCCCGGACACAAGTTTTAAGAAAAATCTGAATAAAGGAGAGAAGGTGATAAGATTTATCTGATTATTTTGATTTACATGGATCTTTGAATCGGTTGTGTACTCTGTTTGAAATGGAATACAAGTTTTCGGTTTTAAAAGGAGGAGATATAGTGGAAAAGTAGGGGAAAAAGTAAATAAAGTAGGAAAGGAACTTTCCATTTAAGGAGATAAGATGAAGTTGGGACGAAGGGAGTAATAAAGTATGAAATAGATTGAATAAACTACGAGAGATTGTGAAAATATATGATACATGGTAAATAAAGAAGGAAATAGATTTTTCACTTAAGTTATGTAAAGTTGATATTATGATGTTTCAAAATTGAATACATATGTTGAATTTGAGACAAAGAGAGTAATTCTTATCTGTTTAGTGGAGAGCCCACATACTATTTCGGGGTTGTTGATAGTCAACCATATAAAGTGTTTTATAAGACTTTTTTATATTTAGTTTGAGTTTGAGGGATACAATTTATTTTCTTAAAAAAAGTAGCATGTATAAGTTGCTAATTAACAGGTGGAGTATAAGTTATCTACCTGTGGGGTCCCGAACGGGTTCAACTTTGATCCTACCACCTACAAATCAAATCTGACATGATGAGTCATATTTTACACTAACTATTACTTGTAAAAGTGTCATTTCACTTTTGCAAATTATTTAGCGCTTCTTCTTTATTCACTAACAACCGGTTATTAAGAAATACAATATATTGTCATGTTAAAGTGTCATTCCACTTGTTAAAGTGTCATTTCACTTTTGAAACTTGTTTTGCGATTCTTTTTAATTTCCAGCAACCGGCTATAAGAAATTTTATTTTAATTTTTTTCCGCTCACACCACAGGCAACACCCTTCGCCAGTCCAGTTGTTGCGTATGAACCATTGTGTGTGTTTCGGATCAGACTCCGACTCACCTGCATCTTATTGCGTCTATAAAACTCTAGGTGTGTATACGACTCGATTAAATTACTCAAACTAACGACCTCGATTGTTATGAAAATAGTCCATTTTTCAGTTTGTTCAACATTTGGTTGGAGCTCATGTTGTCTCAATGCTAGCTCTCGCTATTTTAGAAGTCAGTTACATTAATAAAGCACAGACTATTGAATCTATTTCTACATTAAAAACTTCAAAAGACATCTTCTATGGCTTTAAATTTTCTCTTCAATCGATAATAAATTTCTACATGCATTGCTTTATTAAAATCATAAATATATTTATATTTCTGGTTTAGAGCTGCTATGTAAAATTGCCACTTCTCGATCAACTTACAATTGTTCTTTATTAATTTTCTGTTCTTTAACGGATTTGGAATATTGTTACTAAAACTGTTGTCAACATTTTCATCTTTTTCTTTTCTTTGTTTAATTAAATTTCGTAAGCACGATTTTTCAGGGTTCTACACTGGAAAAGTATCAATCTCAAAATATAATATTTTAACAAAATTAATGTATAGAGTTTAGGTATGCCACATCAAATGTTGTTAGACATATGAATATAGTAATTAATTTATAAATTTATCAGCACCGCGGTTAGTGTATTGTATCATTTATAGTTGTTACTATAAAATCAGACTAGCCTTTAGTCTTAAATAATGATTGATGTTGTTTGCAAATTTTATTTTTTGGATTAATTATTTTATTTTATTTATTATTAAAAATAACTATACGGTAGTATCACCCCGGTTAGTACTAATTCTAGTAATAAACATTACCGGTGAAGATTTTTTTTAATTCCGAACTAGATTAAACAGACGTGGCAAGCAAATTCTACGTCCGATTAAGTGGAGGGTGACGAAGAACTTTCATAACCTATTTGCCCAGAAATGTAAAATCAACAAGTCCTGCGATTCAAAGGTCACTTTTATTTCATACCAATCGATAAATTTGAATTCGAATTAATCTCTTAAATTATAATTATAAAATTAAATTATAGAATAAAATTCTACTCCATGAAACAATAAATGTAATGTGGAACAATTGCCGACGTTTTTAACTTCAGTAAAATGAATTGTTTTAAACACTATACGTGCTTCATACACTGGTATTTTACTCTTAAAATATTATGTGAATTTCAATACTAAAAAATTCTCTCAGAATGATAAATCTTTTGAAATATCACATTTGCATGATAATTTCTTTAAAGATAGACAAATATTTTTTTTCTCCTCGCAAAATTTAATTATTGTGAGTTAATATATATCAAAAAGTATATTAATTTGATACATATATAACAAAATTTATATTATTTTAATAATTTATCTAAGGATAAATCAATGTTGCCATCCTCAGAGGTTTGCATGTGCTCAAGCCCACTTTCACAAAAGTATTACCTAGTATAGATTAGTTTTAGAGACATTTTTCCGTAATCGAAAATTACCGAGAGTCCCACGTAAAATGAACGGTCAGTCGGAAGCAAGCTTTAATCATCAAGGGATAATTACTTCATCAACGAATTATATACTACACAGTGTACAATTAGTGTATAATAATTAATATATAATTTGTAGATATATAGAAATTCCAATTTACATACAATATCATACAGTTAAATAGAATGTTGCTGTACTCTCACAAAAATTTGGACTTATAAGTTTTTTATTAGCTTAATACTATTCCTAGTTGGGCTTTTTTACGTTCAGGCCGCCCTGTCTGACAACATACATCAAATAAAAAATTGACATATTTATTCCGTTAAATTCTAAAATATTAAAAAAAATATAATTCAACATAAATATTATATTATTTTTAAAAATATTTTAGAATGTAAATTTAATTTTTTTATTAATATTTATATTTTTCTAATTTAGAATTCATGAGGCGATAAGGCCATCGCTCTATCGCCTTGGCGACACTTCATTATCCTTCCGTCATGTAAATATTTAAATTAGAAAAATATAAATATCAATCAAATTTTTTTTTAATTTGATGTTTAAAATATTTTTAAAATTAAAATAATATTTTTAAAGAATTATTAAACATTTACTTTAATATTTTAAAATTTAACGAAATAAATATGTTAATCTTTTTATTTACAATATGTTGTCAGTAAGGACGAACGTAAAAACACACCATCTAATATCCTATATTTCTATATAATTCTAAAAAGATTTCTTACTTCTTAATTTATTGTGGAATATAATTTTACTTGGTGTCATTTTCTTAGAGTCTGCCTGACAAAAAATGAATAAACTTTAGATTATTAGCATAAATTAGAAGTGTTTTATTAAAAATGTTGATACTTTTAACAACACAATTTTTTGATTAAACTTAAATTAATTTCTGATTAAAATTAAATTTTATTAATTAAAAAAGTTAAAACTAAATAAAATTTTAAAGATAAAGAGTATATACCGCATATAGAATTTAGCCCACCTAAAATATATCTTCTTGATTCGCCCTTGCAAAATTCTAAGCAGGCCATATTGATTTGATTCGGTATTTCTCGTTTGCAGTTCTGGAACGGAATCTTTCTGGAGAACTTGGTTTGTTTCGCTCTGTGGCTGGCACTTCGATCTCAACAAAATGTTTTTAGAAGATCATTATAACTCAAGTTTTTTAATCTATATCCATTACTATTCCATTCGGCTTTGTCTATATATTGTTCTATATATTGTTTATTGATCCTAATCCAATTGGTAAGTACCATTAATTAGAGCGATGAACATCCTTAATCCTAGCCCCTTATTTCATCACAAATCTCCCTCATCAACCATAATTGTCTCTTCTTCAATAAATGCACCCAAGAATAAGCATCTATTTGCTCCCAAAAACCCTAAATTCTTGACCTGCACTTGCACTTTAAGACAAAGCTTGCCAAACAAAAGAACACAAAATTGGCTTCAAAACATTTTCAAGTCACTCGATGATTATGTAACCAACTCTCTTGACTTGCCACTCCGCCCCTCTATCGATCCGGACCACCTGCTTTCGGGAAACTTAGCCCCCGTAAACGAGCTTCCTCCCACCGCGTGTGAGGTGCTCCAAGGACCCCTCCCTAGTTGCTTAGATGGAGCATACATACGCAATGGCCCCAACGCGCAGCACATCCCTCAAGGGGCTTACCATCTCTTCGATGGGGACGGAATGGTTCACATGGTCAAAATCTCTCGGGGCGAAGCCACTTTCTGCAGTCGATATGTCAGGACTTACAAATACATGATAGAGCGCGAATTGGGCTATACCATCTTTCCAAGTCCTTTCTCCTCCTTCAATGGCCTTGCGGCTTCCCTGGCACGTAGCATGCTACTTGCTGCACGAATACTCACTAGGCAGTTCGATCCAATAACTAAAGGCTTCGGACTAGCTAATACGAGTGTTGCTCTTATTGGAGGTCGCCTGTTCGCCCTAGGCGAGTCTGATCTTCCATATGCAATGAAAATAACACCAGAAGGTGACGTTATCACCCTAGGCCGACACGACTTTTACACTGATGAGCCATTCTTGAGCATGACGGCTCATCCAAAAGTTGATCCAGAGACTGGTGAAGCCTTTGCGTTCAGATACCATGTAGTTCAACCATTACTGACGCTCTTCAGAATCGATCCCAACGGGAAGAAACAACCAGACGTGCCAATCTTCTCAATGAGAAGTACATCACTGACTCATGACTTGGCGGTGACAAAAAATCATATCATATTCTGTGATACACAACTTGTCATGGACTTTAAGGAGATTATTAGGGGAAAACCACCTGCAAAGGTCAATTCTGCCAAGGTTCCAAGACTGGGGATCATTCCGCGAAATTCTAAGGATGGTAACGAAATGCTCTGGATTGAGGCTCCAGGATTTAACATGATGCATTGTTTCAATGCCTGGGAAGAAGATGATGGTGATACTATCGTAATTGTGGCATCTAATCTTTCAACAATTGAATTGGCATTGGAACGTGTCGACTTGGCGGAACTCATTTTGGAGAAAGTGACTATCAATGTCAAGAACAAAACATTTAAGGCCTATCCCATTTCCAACCAAGTTCTTGACATGGGAGGGATCAATCCAGCTTATTCTGGAAAAAGAAACAGGTAACCTAATATATGTTTTGTATTGGATCAGGTTTAAATTTTACTCTTAAATATAATCATCACAATATATAATGCATTATCTTATATCATATAAAACACAGGTATGTTTATGCTTCAATGGTAGAACAACCAATGAAGTTGGTAGGGGTGATTAAGTTCGACCTTTCACAATCCATTGATAGTTCGCGTGATTGCATAGTGGCTAGCCGATCGTATGGGCCTAGTTGCAATGGAAGTGAGCCTTTTTTCGTGCCAAGGGAGCCAAATAACAAAACATCAGAGGAGGATGATGGTTATTTGCTTGCGTATGTGCATAACGAGGAAACTAATGAATCCAAGTTGCTGGTAATGGATGCCAAGTCCCCAACTCTTGAGACTGTTGCTACAATTAAATTGCCTGGGAGAGTGCCGACGGGCTTCCATGGACTATTTGTCAGGGAATGTGAACTCGAGAAGTTGTGATGAATGTGACATAGAATAGCCAACAACAATCTTCAAGGAGTGAATCGAAAACATCTTGTAAACTTACCTTCATTTCATTCTTGTCAAAATTCAACCCTCTAGTGTTGTTGAACGTTGGTCATGGTCTTCCTTAACATCTACAACCAACATTGAAGAACATGCTCACATATACAACACACAAATCATTCAACTCGTATTATTGGCAACCAGTATGCCCCCATTTAGCCGCAAAAGAATGTAAATACAACTAGTATACTACCTTCAATAGCAAAAGTTATTACTCAAGGAGTTCACAATCAATCCTCTGGAAACTTATCTGGTTATATTCCATATCGAAACCGATATTGTAGTATTGTTGAGCATACACTCCTAGAGTACTATGATAACCTCGTTCATCAGCAACTATGGCCATGCAAAATGCATCATCAATTTTCTCTTCTGAACATGGCCTCAACATCTAAATCCAGGTCTGTTTCACCACTAAAATGGAATGTCACTGTTGGAAATCCTTCCAGATCTCTTTCTAAGTTCCCCAAGTAACACAGACGACCCCCCGTATTGAAACTCTTAAATGGCTGCAACAAACCATCCAGTAAGTTCATCACTTCTCTCTTTAACGGGTCGAAGAGACGTCTACGTAGTCTAGTAAATGTGCTTCCAGTGTCTAGCATTAAATGGTGGTTCCACCCCCTAAAATCGATGTTAAGTTGTTTCTCTCCAACGGAAATCCCTTCAATAGTAACATAATAGAAATGACCATTACTTAACATTTCAGTTGAAGAGCCTTCGAGTATGGCTCCAGCACCTATTATCAATTGGTTGAACATGTAACTCTTATCACTGATATTTCCTAAACAATAAGAAAACTGGTTGCTAAAATGATCCAGTAAATCAATCTCGTAAGAAGGTCCAAGTCCAAGAATCCCCTGTATCCTTGCAGCCACTCCAGACGCGTCTTCCCCGGAGCCAAATATTATGTCTGGAAGTTCCATTAGGCCATCACTGGATGACTCAAACGTAAACTTCTCATGGGCAAGGACACCCTTGCTGTTTGATCCGTCTGCGTATGAGATGTTGTAAGAGCATTTAGACTCCTGCCCACACCTGGAAACAAAACTGTATTGACTACATTCAGAGTTAAGATCACATGGAAGCTCTTTGTAGGTCAATGATTGTGCAGGATCATATATAGGCTGTCTTAAGATAGAGCTAGCGCACTTGGTGCACACCCATGTCAGTGAACTTCCAGTATCCATGACTAAAAGTTGAGGAACTGGAGGATCCCCTATTGAAATGTTAACCAAGAAAGCGAAACCATCATTAGCCGGAACCATATTGCTTCTAATGTCATCAGGTAATAAGGAGCTCTCAGCTTCGTTGTTTATTACATTTTGTGCTGGATTGTAGAAGGGAGATAAAACAGAATCGTGGTGAATAAGTGGGAGAGCGATCTTGCTACGTGGTGTTTTGGTAAGGGCAGATGACACTTTGGCAAAGAAAATAAGACATGTACTAAAAGCTATGAAAACATAGAGATTTTGAAGCAAGACGTGAGATCTTGCCATCATGAAATGTCCTAAAGTATAAGAGGAAATGGATATATAGCAGTCCTAGCAATGAGGAAGCTTCTAGCATTGAAGGTATATTTATTGTAACTTCAAAGCCTAATTCATACTCAACAAACTCTTCCCTAAGAATAATCTTAAACACAACAACTTAGTTCGTAGAATATAAGATATTACTGTAGATCATTATAAAGCTAGTTCAGATTAGGTGAATGAAGTTATAAATCAAATGCAAGCACTAAGTTCATGAATGTAAAGGAAAAGCATAGCAATGTTTGTTGCATTAGTATTTGGTGGTTACAAATTTACATGAACTATACTAGAAGTTAAGTACACAATTCTCTACCAACAAAAGGTTCTCAATTTTTTTTTATCATCCAAGCTTACTGAGCTCACATTCCTTTACAAAAAGACCATGAAATCCGGTTGGCACCCTCCCTGGTAACTGAACTGCAGCAACTATTTCAAGATCTGGAGACTTAGCATCCATCACCAGCAACCTGGACAACTTCGTACCCTCATCGTGTACATACGTAACTAAATAACCATCATCCTCCTCAGCTAATGGGTTATCCGGATCCCTTGCCACGAAGAATGGCTCACTTCCACTGCAACTCGGCCCATACAATCGGCTAGCTACCGTGCAATCACGTGAATTATTTCCCAGCATTGAAAGGTCCAGCTTAACCACCCCTATTAACTTGTGGTCTATTATTGAGACATAGACATACCTATACAGTAAAGCATTGGTTAGTTAGAACTTACAAGAAGATACTGCACATTTTGGCACATATTAGTCCTGAATAGGGTGAGTTTTTAGATGACTTAAAATTCTTCCAGGTTATCAATTACCTGCTTTTCTTTCCAGCATATGCTGGATTGATGCCTCCCATGTCAAGAACTTTGGTGGAAACAGGACAAGATTCAAATGTCCAGTTCTTGACATTGATTGTAACTTTCTCCACTATTAATTCAGCCAAATCAAGACTTTCCAATGTCAATTGAACTGATGAAAGATTAGTAACCACCATGACTATAGTGTCACCATTATCCTCTTCCCAAGCATTGAAACAGTGCATCATATTGAATCTTGGTGCATCAATCCACTTCATATTGCTCTCGTCCTTAGCGTATCGTGGGATAACCCCTATCCTGGGTAATTTAGCCGAATCGACCCTTGCAGGGGTTCTGCCTCGTAGAATCTCCATGGGGTCCATGATAAGTTGTGTATCAGAGAATACTATATAGTTTTTGGTGACAGCCAGATCATGAGTTAATGAGGTGCTTTTCATGGAGAAAATTGGAACATCTGGTTGTTTCTTCCCGTTTGGATCAATTCTGAAGAGCGAAAGGAACGGGGGTTTCACTTGGTACCCGAACGAGAAGGTCTCCCCTGTTTCAGCATCAAGTTTCGGATGAGCTGTCATGAAAAAGAACGGCTCGTCTGCGTAAAAATCATGGCGGCCTAGCGTGATTATGTCCCCATCAGAAGATATTTTTAGTGCGTAAGGAAGATCAGACTCGCCTAGAGCAAAAAGGCGTCCTCCGATAATTGCAACATTTACGTTCGCTAGGCCAAAGCCGTTGGTCACTGGATTGAACTGCCCGGTAAGCACTCGGGCAGTAAGTAGCAAGGTACGTGCCATAGAGGCCGCAACACCGTTGAAGGACGAGAACGGACTTGGGAAAATGGGATACCCCATTTCGCTTTCGACCATGTACTTATAAGTCCTGACGTAGCGGCTGCAGAATGTGGCCTTGCCATTATGGATTCGGACCATGTGAAGCATCCCGTCTCCATCGTAGAGATGGTAGGGACCATTTGGGACGAATTGAGGATTGGGACCATTGCGGATATATGCTCCGTCTAGGCAGCTAGGCAGAGATCCTTCCACGACTTTGCATGCAGTAGGTGGAAGCTCATTTACGGGTGCTAAATTGCCGGAAAGCGTGTGGTCGGGATCGATAGAGGGACGGAGAGGTAGGTCAAGAGACGTGGTTATGAAATCATCCAGTGACTTGAAAATGTTTTGAAGGCAGTTTTGGTTCTTTGACAAAGTTTGTTTTGAGGTAGAGTTGATGAGCAATTGGGGCTTTTTAGGAGAAGATACGTGCTTCTTGTTGGCTGTGTGATAAGTTGAGGAAATGGAATTGTGTTTGGTGACATGTGATGAAACAATTTTGTTTGATGGAGATTTGTGATTATACGTGCAAATATTGAGGGTTTCCATTCTTTGGAGTCTGTATATACACACATCTTGATCATGATCAGGCTCTATATATATATATATGTGTGTAGTGGAGCTGAGGTGCATAAGGAGAGCGAGGCTTCCGCGTTATTTTCTGACATAGACTAATTAATCGCCGTCATACTGCAATGAACTTCATCTGTAACAATTTCATCTCTACATTTAACTTTTATAATCAGCACTTAAAAACATTATCTGCAAATTACTCATGAATTATATTTGATGAAACAAGTTAAAGAGTTTATATTATTATTATTATTATTATTATTATTATTATTATTATTATAATATATTTATATTTTAATTTTTTCATAATATATTTTAAAATAATTCATATGAAATATTATGCAATTAATTCAATTTAAAGTTAAACGGTGTTGATCAGAAAAAATTAAACCGAAGGATGTATATGTTTAATAATGTTGTTCTCGATGCATTAAATAAAGGTAAATGTTTTAATGAAATACTTTAATATAAATAAATATGTATGTGTATTTGATGTATGGGGGTACATTATATAAAATAATTGTATGGGGGTACATTATATAAAATAGTTATATTTTGCAATCGTGGAATTGTTCTTGAAGAAATGAGAACAACAAAAACCTACATAAATATTTTATTAATGATTATTAAAGATCTTTACTTTTTTTAATTGAAATGAAACTGCTATTTTGGTCAATTCTTTGTTTGGATATCTGACTTTGAATGATAATATAGTATATCGTATTATTATTGGTCAAAGTCTCATTACAATAATTTCCGAACCTAAATTAAATTAAATTATTACTTTGTAGATGACAAATTTGGTACGTACCGTCAATAGATGCATGAGAATTTGGGTTTTGTGTGCACCATCCTGAGTTTGAACTTTGAACTGAAATACGATATCGACTATCAATTAGTATATGATTTGACTAGATTATGATATTTATACTAGAATTCGGCATATCGTGTTACTATGTTGTACTTTAACGCAATAGTATTTATTTTCTCACATATATATTTTCACAAAGTCTCGTGAGAGATCATTTTTATTGAGAGACGGTTCATGTTACCAATAAAACCACCTATATTTAATAAAAAAGTCTATGTTTATGATGAAATAAGTTTTGTTGTAATATATAAAAAAAACTTTAATGTTATAAAACTAAATATTTTGATTGATAACATTGGTGATTTTATTAAGAATATATATCTCTCTAAAGAGATTTTCTCAAAACATATAGTGGCGGTTTTGTATAGATTTTAAAAAAACCGTCAATTTCTCATTTGAACATGATCATCATCGATGATATTACTTAAAAATACTTATGTTCTGTACATTGATATTTTTACATATTATATAATATAGATTTGTTCATTAAAAATATTAATATTTTAATTATTACCTTAAATAATTGTATTGATAAGTTATTTAGAGACCGTCTCTTATTTGACCTGCATATTTTTTAAACATTCTAATTTTCTGATAATATGTTCTTTTTATTTGTTTAGTAGACCATCTACATCTTTTTTCCTTTCTTTTATTCTCTTAATTCAACCTCGTTCATCATCCATCGACATGTGATAAGAGTATTTGAGAATTGAGTAGTAACTAATATATATAGATTTTTGTTTTTTAATTTTGAAAAAGTTAAAAGTTCATTGATAAAGAAACGGGGATGAGGCATGCACCAAGCCTCCAACTACAACATCAACAAAACAAGTCCAAGCAACAATCACCAAGCCTCCAACAACAAGCAAAGACATCAAACTCCTAAAAAATTGAAGAAAAAAAAGAAGTGCCCCTCATACTGAGTTATTGGCAAGGAAAGAGGACTACCCGCCAACCCAACCAAAAGTCTAGACGGATGAAAGAATTGGCCACCCCCGAATTGATGAAACATGTTGAAGCCGTAGATTTTAGAGGTAGGATTGCTCAGCCAAATCCGATGGTCGTGTCACTTCTACACTTGTTTTTTGCTGAAACATACTCAAGAATGAGCAAGAGAAGCAGGAGAAGGAGAAACAACCAATAATATCAGATATTGTCCAAAAATCAGAAAGAAAATATTAACGTCTCACTCCAGCAACGCTTAATGCAGAGTCGACTTGGGTGAAACCAACGAACTATATTCCTTCACGCTGACAAAGCTGATGCACATCTAAAGATTAATAAATGTTGCCTTGTTTATCTGCTGATCAACAGTAGTAAGTTTCAAAAGAAAATTAGTTTATTTAGTATAACATCGAAAAAAAATACTGGAATGGATGAACAATCACAACATGTCTTACTTTGAAGAATCTGGGGCATTGGAATACGTTTACGATTGTACTTAATAAAACTGAACTTAAGTCATAAGAAAGCCATCTATTTTTTGAGCTACTGAGGTCCCCATGCAGTCCGTTTAATTCAGTTTAGGCCTCTACGGGTACTGATCATGTACAACAAATACGCCACTCCATGTACCTATTCCTTAGTAAAACACCATAACAGATTAAAACTTGATCCCATAAAAGTGACTAAACTTTGAACTAATTGAAAACGAGACTAATGCTACATATTGAAATCGTCCGCTCTAAGTTTAGAGGGAATGCCTCTCGTTGATTCTACACCACAGTCAGATACATGTTTATCAATGTTTGCAATTTAGACCGAATAGATACAAAAAATACGCAGGTTGAAACATGGACTAATTCGATCAATGAATACATCCTAGATGGCTAGACAGTGGTTGAAACAAACAATTGTTGTCCTGTAAAATCTATATATAGTGCCTCAATAGAAACTCAATCATTCAACGAAAATCTAACTAAAACAAACATTACAGGGAAATAAGCGATACAATAAAGGGCAACTGATACGTACCAAGTCACATATCCAATGCATCTCTCAGCTCATTGGGATATTGAATAGTTAGAAGAAAACTAACTGAAAGAACATGAATACACATATACATCATTCATTGTCCAATTCGAAAAACTAATTTAGCATTTAAACAACAACTAAACAATAGACTCACCATAATCACACACAGTGACACAACCAAATAAAATTCAAGAGTAATTGAAACAACCAAAACATACCTCAGGCTTCTCAACATTTTCCATGGACTTTCTAGCTCCGAAACAACAACCCCTCATCTTTCTACGACGGTGATGTGCACATCCCAATTTGGTTAATAAACAATGGACGAACCAGATCGAAATAGAGCCGAATATAGGAAGCGGGTTAAAGGAATCTTTCAGATTTAGAATTGGCTTTCGATCTCCGAAAGTATTTTGTAGATGATGATAAATATCAATCTTTTTATGTAGATAAGGAAGAATAAGAAGTGAATATATCTGTATGGATAATGGCAAACATACAATGAAATCCTCACGCAGATCGACCCGTCTTCCTCGCGCCACATCTGATGTCTCAAAACAGCGTGTCGCCACCCTTCGTGCCAACCTTCCGCTACCCCTCTCCTTCGTTCGATCTCCTACCATGTTGGACAAATCCACCTTCCATTCCGCTATCAACGCTACCAATGTCAAGGCCTTGATCCCTATGTCATGGAAACTGCTCGATATCATAAATGGGCAACCCTTTTCAAAGTTCAAGCCATGGTCCACTCTGTTCTTGAATATATCATCCCACATACGGATGAAATTAAACTTGAATCCTATCTCAAGTCCAAGAAATCCGATCTCACTGGAAATGCCTCGACGCCGTCCTCCTTCAATGGATGTATGCCGCTGTCTCTATTGACATTCTCTCGTCAATTCTTGTGGCCGACGACACTGCCGAAAACGCTTGGAATTGCATTCATGGTATTTTCCTGGATAATCAGAATTACCGATCAACTTTCCTTGAAACCGACTTCACCAACATGAAGATGACGGATTTCTCCTCGGTGCTTGCCTACTGCAATCGCCTCAAATCGCTTGATGATCAGCTTGCCAATGTTGTATCTCCTGTCTCCGACCATCGTATTGTGCTTCGCACCCTTGCTGGTCTTCTTGAGACCTATTCCAATTTTGTCACTCATATTCAATAGAAGAAGACCTTACCCTCCTTCTCTGAACTTTGTTCTCGATTGAAGCTCCATGACACCACCTTTAGGGAACGAGCTCGTGATTCTGGTTCTTTCTCGATTTTTCTCTTGACCGACTCCTCTACCTCCCGTCAAGAGAATTCTACCGCTAACTGGAATCCCACCAACAACAATCGTAATAAGACGAAGAATAATGGCAAAGGGAATAATACCAACTCCAACAACATTCGTGGAAAAGGACAAACTGGGAACCAACAACAACAAACTGGCAACCCACAACAACAACCTTGACAATCCCCTGTCTGGTCATCGTGGGGCTGCCCTCCTTGGGCCGTCCCCCCTTGCTCCTATCCCACCATGCCTTGGCAGCCCATCGCCGCCCAAAACCCGTAGCTTGGATCCGGGATTCTCGGCCCTCGCCCGCCCCAAGCCTATCCGATGCACGCATCCTCTGGTTATGCTCCAACCAACATCGATGGTGCAATGCAAGCTCTCTCGCTTTAACAACCGGATACTCAGTGGTATATGGATACTGGTGCTACTTCGCATATGACCGCAAATTCAGGTACTCTCACGTCTTATTCTACTTTGAGCAAAAAATTAGGTATTATGGTTGGTAATGGTAGCACTCTTCCTATTAGAGGTTATGGTCATAGTTACCTCTCTCCGCCTTACCCTCCTTTGCATCTTTATAACATCTTGCATGTTCCTCATATCATCAAAAACTTCGTTCCCGTTCGTAAGTTTACAAATTGATAACAAAGTTTCTGTTGAATTTGATCCTCTTGGTTTTTATGTTCAGGACCTTCAAACGGGGAACCGCCTAATGAGATGCAATAGTACCGGGGAGCTCTACCCTCTCGCCCAACATAGCTCATTGCCTCCATATGCATTCTTCACTGCTTCACTGAATCATTGGCACTCACGCCTAGGACATCCGGGACAAGCTATCCTTAGTGCTCTTAGGAACACTAATTTAATTTCTTGCAATAATGTTTGTTCTTCGTTTTGTCATTCTTGCCCTTTAGGAAAACATATCAAATTACCTTTTTCAGATTCATTGTCTTCTACTTCTATGCCTTTTGACATTATTCACAATGATTTATGGACATTTCTTGTTTCAAGTTCTATTGGTCATCGTTAATACATCTTTTTTCTAGATGATTAGAGTAATTTCTTATGGACATTTCCCATCGCAAGTCTACTCCGGTTTTCTATCCTTTCAAAATCTCATTCATACTCAATTTGAAAGAAATATTAAAACGATTCAATGTGATAATGGTCGTGAATTTGATAATAGGCAATTTCGAACTTTTTGCAAAGATAATGGCCTCCTTTTTCGTTTTTCATGTCCTTACACCTCACCTCAGAACGGGAAAGACGAACGTAAAATCAAGACGATTAATAACATCATGCGTACCTTACTTGCACATGCATGTATACCACCATCGTTTTGGCACCACGCCCTCGAGATGGCTACTTATCTTCTAAACATTCTTCCTACCAAACTTTTGGTTTTTTCTTCCCCTACTCAGATTCTTTTTCGCAAAACCCCCACTTACTCTCATCTTCGGGTTTTCAGTTGTTTATGCTACCCTCTTTTTCCTTCCCAAACTATTGACAAGCTTCAAGCTCGTTCTACTCCTTGTATTTTCTTGGGCTATCCTAGCAATCATTGGAGATATATATGTTATGACCTGTCCACTCAGAAAATAATTATCTCCCGACATGTTTTGTTTGAGGAAACTTATTTTCCATTCTCCACAGCTCCTAACTCCTCGCCCCCTTCCCCTGCTTCTTTTTCCCATGAAAATACACCCCATCTTCTCCCTTTCACCATCACAGCCGGATTGACCGCTGCTTCATCCGGCCAGCCCACTGCTGGTCCGCGATTGCAGTTTCCCCTGACCAACCCACAACCCACTACTGGTCAGACCATTTTTCCCGCTGATCAGCCCACTGTTGGTCAGACTGCTCCATTTCTTGGCCAGCCCATTGCTGGTCAGAGCACTCCTTTGACCGGACCGCCAGCAACCTGCTCAACAACCACACCCGTTGTCGATCGCTATTCTGGTCCGACTCCCAAACCGGCATTCTCTCCAATCCGCGTCGACTTCGAATCTTCCCCTGTTCCTCCCATTCGATCCACTCGCAAACACAATCCCAATCCCAAATACTTCGGACCTGATTATGTAAACCTTGCCATTTCTTCTATTTCGCCCCTTCTGTGAAATTCTATTATTGCTTACAAGATCCAAATTTAAATGCTAACATGCTTGATGAATTTAATGCTCTTATTTCGGATAAGACGTGGGAGTTGGTTCCCCGTCCACCCCATGCTAATCTTATTCGCTCTATGTTGGTTTTTCGTCATAAAAAGAATTTCGACGGTTCCTTTGAGAGGCACAAAGCCCGTCTTGTTTGTGATGGCAGGTCCCAACAAGTTGGCATTGATTGTGACGAGACTTTTAGTCCAGTTGTCAAACCAGATACTATTCGAATTGTTACGAGCATTGCACTAGCCCAATCTTGGTCTATTCATCAGCTGAATGTCAAAAACGCTTTTCTCCATGGCAATCTTAAGGAGACAGTATATATGCATCAACCCATCGGTTTCAAAGAAACCACTCATCCTGATTATGTGTAACTCCTCAAGAAATCGCTTTATGGTCTTAAATAGGCACCGCGAGCATGGTACCAACGATTTGCTAACTTCGCTCGAACCATTGGCTTTACTCATTGCAGCTCCGATAATTCTCTATTTATTTATTGTCGTGGGAACCATATTGCCTATATACTGCTCTATGTGGACGACATAATACTCACATCATCTTCAGACTCTCTTCCATTATTACTCATGTCTATGCTCAGCATCGAATTCTCCATGAAGGTTGGGTTCCTTGACCTATTTTCTAGGCATCGCGGTTACACGTTCTTCGACCGGTATTTTTCTATCCCAGCAGATGTATGCCACAAATGTTATCGAACGTGTTGGCATGACAAACTGCAAGCCTAGTCTTACTCCAGTCGACACATTGGAAAAACTCGGCTCCACAAATGGCGACCCGTGCCCGGACCCGTCACTTTATCACACACTGGCTGGCGCCTTGCAGTATCTCACCTTTACTCGACCTGATATCACTTATGCAGTCCAACAAGTATGTCTCCACATGCATAATCCACAAGTTAGTCATATGAATGCTCTCAAGCGTATAATTCGCTACATTCAAGGAACAACCGAATATGGACTTCAACTCTATAAGTCCACTCTTAAGTCTCTTGTTTCCTACACCGATGATGATTGGGGAGGCTGTCCTGATACTCGTCAATCTACTTTTGGTTATTGCATCATTCTCGGTGATAACCTTATTTCTTGGTCTTTCAAAAGACAACCCACACTGCCTAAATCAAGTACTGAGGCAGAATAGTCGCAAATGTTGTTTCAAAATCTGTTGGCTACAGAATTTGCTTCTTGAGCTCCGGTTTCCTATCACGAAAGCTACATTAGTATATTGTGACAACGTTAGTACCATATACCTCTCCGGCAATCCGGTGCAACATCAACATACGAAACACACTGAGATGTATATTCACTTTGTATGCGAAAAGGTTGCTCGTGGAGAAGTTCGAGTTCTTCACATACTGTCTCGATATCAAATCGCAGATATTTTCACCAAAGGGCTCCCTCAGGTTTTGTTTGATGATTTTCGAGACAGTATCAAAATACGACAACCTCTTGCTTCGACTGTGGGGGTGTGATAGACTAGATTATTATATTTGTATATATCTAGTATAATTTTAGTATAGTAAGGATAGATATTTAGTATAACAAGAATTCTTTTTTATTGTATTTGTATAAATACCCATCTCATAATGAATATAAGCACAGATTATTGTTCTATCTTCCTATAGTATAGCTGAATTACACTACAAGAATGTTGGACTCTAGCGACGGCATATGCGACGGATAGGATCCGTCGCGATTTAGCGATAAATCGCTAAAGTATCCGTCGCGATTTAGCGATAAATCGCTAAAGTCCAGCGACGTATAACGTATTCCGTCGTAATATTAACGACAGATAAATATTTTCGTCGTTAACTTACGACGGAAGACATTTATTCGTCGTTAGTATGTTTGATCGTGAAAATTTAAATAAAAAAAATGAAATTAAAATAGCAACAGATTAATGTTATCCATCGCTAGAGACGGAGTAAATATCATCAGCGGACAGCAGATTCTCCATTTCTTTTCTTCCTCTTCTTCTCTTCTCCTTCGGTTCCTCCGCCGTCATTTGGGTATTCCGGCTACGTTGGACGGTTCCGGGCAAACTTGGTGTCTTTGCGAAGCTCGTGAGACAGGAATTTACTTTGTCCGATCAATTTCAAGTTTCTTCCGTTATTTAATCCGGAATCGAAGTATTTAGCAAAATCCTTACTATTTCAAATTTGAGGATTTTTTAGATTTTGGAGTGTTTAGCAGCTTGAGTATGTAGTTAGTTTGAGATGTGTAATTGATGTATTTGTGAAGTGTATAGTAGCTAAATTAGTTTAAATTGATATTCGTATATGTTGGTTTGATGATGGAGTATAATCGTATATGTGAAGTATGCTAAATTTGTTTAAATTAATGTGTACGTGAAGTATGTAGGTACTAAATTAGTTTAAATTTATTCGTATGAAGAAATTATGTTAATTTGATATATGTATGAAGAAATATTAGATAAAGTAGTTTAATTTGAAATATTAATATGTAGTAGAATTATATTAAGAATTAGTTGAGTTATGATACCGTTATTTTTGTTTTTGATTTTGGGAATTATGTTAATTTTGACTAAGTTGAGTGATTGAATGTTTACGGTAGTATACTAGCTAGGTATGTCAACTTTTAGATAAGGAATTGATTCGATTTAAAATTATCCGTCGTAGTAGTTTTGAGACCGTTGTATGATTATAACGATGGAATGTAGTAAGACTTTATAAACTTAGATTTGTCAGGTTAAAAATGAGTACCGATCGGGAATTGATGTATCGTCGTAAAGTAAATGGGAGAGTTCGATGGAGTTTTGTGAAAGAAGTAGAAGCTTTGAATTTGCAATGTCACATCCGACATGTGTAAATGAGGGGTTGATAATGTGCCCTTGCACATTGGAAACATATGCAGCAACACAAAGTTTTTGAATCCTGCAACCATAGTTGATCACTTGATACATAATGGATTCATGGATGATTATGAGGTATGGGATCATGGTGACGATGAGGAGGGTATGTGTGCATCATAGTTTTGTAATATATGTTGTGTTATAAGTTGTTTACTGTTTCTAAGTCGATTTTTATTGCAACGGTCATGCTTCTGATATGTATAACAATATTTTTGTCCTCTATGATCATGCAGATGCCGCACCACAAGAAGTACACTTATCGCCTACCTAAATCGAGTGGGACCCGGGATGGTGGGGAGATACTGGACGGTGGTAGTACACCATCAGGGGATATTGTTGGTGGTTCCAGCAGCCAGACTTCGGGTGGGACTCATGTCAGCCAGACCCCGCCACATCGTGAGTCTGTGTCTACATCTCCTAACTTCGAGGAGTTCCCAGACGATGGTTGTCCATACGGCCTTCAGATAGTGGCGGGTGCTGAGTATCAGAACAAACCGGTGATGTTCATCAATGAACCGGATAAGTAATGATTTAAGATTTTATAAGTACTTAAATTATGTTACGTTTACATGTTCCCCTAATGTAGTAATTATAATTATTTAATTTATTATGTGTTTTCGTTGATATTTGCAGATTTTGGCCGAAGAATGTTTCAGAGGAGCTGACGAAGATCATTAAGA
>JAYMSP010003422.1:0-19807 GCA_036897095.1 Plantago elongata
ATATATATATATATATATGTGTGTGTGTATGTATGTATGTATGTAACTACCTTTGGATTAAATAATATATTTATGTATCAATTCATTTAGTGCACAATTTACTATAAGATGTGTTGTTGTGATTATGCGGTTCGTGTATTCTATAAATTGTATACTCCTAGCTATTTAAATTTAGGTTAAATATAAAAAATTAACTCTATATTGAAATCTAGTCCGCTCACCATTTTTTGTGGTCCCTATTAATAAAAACAAAGGCTTACCAATAATAGTCCTCTTCTCTTCAATTTTTCAATGAGAAAGTAAAGACCAAATTAAAATCAATCATTGCCATCTCACCGTATCACTCACATATCCCAAAAAATGAACAAGAGATTCAACTCAGAATAAATATGTGTGTGAGAAATTATCATCACGAGATCAGAGTGGTGCATGACTTCCCTATAATTTCATTACCACATGCCTTCTAAATTGAAAAAATAAATTGAAATTTATAAATGCAGAACCTTAATTCTTATCGAGATTTATATGAACGGTTTAGATTAGTCTAAACTGGACTTTGAATTGAGTTTTCTATATGAGACACCTCAACAAAATTTTCAAACTAAACAGTCCGATTAACATTAAAACAGAACAAAACAGGTTGAGAGTTGCGATTAATGATGGACTAGAGAACCTAAGTTTAGGTATATATAGGAGCAAGTGGAACTAACTTTGCTAAAGCCCTAACCTTTCTGCCTCTAGAATGGGTTTAGCTCAGGCCTAACAACAACCTTAAAAGGGTCAAATACAAAATCCACTCAAACTTGTCATGGGGTTCAGTTTTGCAGTTAAAATTCAGAAAACGTTCAGTTTGACAGTGAATATATCAAATATCGACTTGAAACGGTATCACATAGTGCAAGCGTTGTGTGACAAAGTACAAACAATACAATTTTCACATATAAAACTGTGTATTTAGTGTGACGATGTACAATTTTTTATTATATTATATAGTGAAAATGATACAACAATTATTTTTCAAGTATACCGGCCGTGGCTCCCCTCAAATTTTATATTTTCATACCTTCTTCGGACTACTGCTTTGTAGATCACGTTAGTCCAAATCAAAATCGAAATCAATACCATTAAATTGACAAAAATAATGGGAGAATTGCACTTTTGGTCCTATAATTAACCATCCTCTTTGATTTAAGTCCTAAAGAGTTTAAGTTTGCGTATTTGGTCCTAGGACCGTATAATGAACATGTATTCGCATGTATTTGCTTATGTGGACGCTGACACAACACAAAACACACGCCTAACACTAATGAACTACCATTTTATTAACTTGACTGCCTATTCGAAAACACACCTTACAAATTGTATGAATATATGATCATATCTTAGCTCCTCATCCTAACTAGCTTTGCCAATGTTTCTTGAGCAGCTAATGTCCTAACTAGCTTTGCCACTGTCAAAATTGCCACCACGCAGAAGCAATTTGTCTCTCGTCTCCAGCAGTGTAGCTTTCAGCAATGCTACCTCTTTCCATACTTACTCATCGACCCTTTGGTTCGACTGCAGAGCTTTTTTCCAGCAGAGAGACAAGAGAGACTCGTGGCAGGTTCTGAGAAACAAACGACTTCTCCACTTCTTCCAGCACATTTGTGCACACTTTGAGAAGCTCCAGAGCTGAATTGGACCTTGAAAAGGTCGTGTATGCTTGTATGGCTAAAGGCAGTGTTGTACGCTTGATGAATAAAACCATGTCGATTGCACCATGAAGTTTCGTTTGAAGGAATTCGGGAATGGGGTTGAAGGAATTTGGAAAATTTGGGTTTATGGGAGAGGAGGGTTTTGATTTTGGGGGGAAATTTTTTAATTCGCACAATCACTAATTCATCTAGTTCGTGAAAAATTCATAAAATTCATCAAAACTTCATAATTGGCCGCCAAGTGTACATGTCAGCATCCATATCCTTAGGACCATGAAGGATCCCTAAATTTTTGCCTTAAATTGAATTAGCAGGACGTATTTTACAAGCTAAATTTTTTTTAAGATCGTAGACGATGAGAACGGTCAGTTATAGGATCAAAATTGTAATTTTCCCCAAAAATGCTGGTTGGCTTGCAAAAGAAGAGCTCTGTACTGGTCAATTCTCTTTAACAAACTTGGAAACTCAGGACCCAGGCAATCGAAAGTGAAGTAAACTTTTTTACTGCCTACCAGGTGATCGACGAAATTCCTCACTGAAATTATGGCTTATAATCTTTGCCCGTACAGAGCTCTGTTCGTTCTTCCTCGTGCCTATCTTCAGTTACCCATGTTCTATTGCACTTCTACTGATCAATCTATCCAAGAATCAATCCGAACAGCTGTTGTTGCTAAGAACTATCTGCAAATACCTGACCTCATCAACCCATCCAAACCCCTTCCCCAAAATGCAAACCCCTTTGCTTTCCTCGCCACTTTATCTGAAACTCAAAGGGTTTCTACAGTTGATGAAATCTTGCAGTCTTTCATCCCTATCAGACCCCGCCAAAAACTCCGCCTTTCTTATTCCTGTCTCCTTTCCTGCATTCTGGAAACCCCAAATCCTCTGCCAATTGCTTTTGCTGTCCTGCAACGAACACTGCGATCGGCCTGTTTTCCTGTTCCACAGACTTATCTGATGCTTTCCGATGCTTGGCTGCAGAGCAGGAAACAAAGTCAGTCAGTTTCGTATATTCTATCGGGGATGCGTACGATAGGGTATTCTCTTGATTGTGGTACTTGTAACTATCTCATTTTGTCACTGTGCAAGGTTGGTCAGTTGGAGGAGGCGGCTAAAGTCCTGAAGGAGATGAGCAAGGCTGGTTGTGTGCCGGATTCGGATAGTTATGGGACTTTGATTGGCGAAATGAGTGGGCTTGGAATGACTAGAGAGGCTGTTGAAATGGTGAAGGAGATGATCTCTGTGCACGGGATTCATCCGAGGCAGAATACGGTGGTTCAAGCTGTTAAGGGGATGTGTGCTAACGGGGATGTGTGGAGAACTGTGGAGGTAATTAAGATTTTGGAAAGTAACGACGTGCATATCGGATTTGAGGCCTACGAGGCGGTTCTTAAAGGTTGCATCAAGTGTCAAAAGTTTATCGTGGCAGGGAAGTTTGTTTTAAGAATGACAGAGAGAGGATTAATACCGCATATTAGAACGAGACAGATGGTGGTTGATGGACTGGCTAGTGTTGGTGAATTAGAATTCGCCTCTGTTGTGCGGGGTAGATTTTCACGCTTGAAATCTTAGCCAGTTAGCCTTTAAGTTCCTTGCTAGTGCTCTGTAGGCTTGTAGCTGAATGAAATGGACTTTATATAAGCATCAACTGCCATGTCTACTGTCCACTGCAGAACTGATAATTTGGTTTTAGAGTTGCAACGGGATCATCTCAAGGTACTTTCTACCATTCTTGTTTGTGACTTCCGCCCTTGTTATAATATATTTTTGATGCACTAATGTATACGTTTTATTATCGCACATAGAGATAATTCTTATTTCGGTTGGGATAATAAAGTTTGTTATCTTCTATGCCTTTTGCCTTATGAAACTTTGATTCATTTTTTTTTTTGAAACGGCTAAAGGGTGACTCGAACCGCGTCTTACCAACTGAGCTGCGCTTCGTTGTCACTAGATTTGATTCATTAATGTTCACAAAACTAGATTTGTGCACCATGAGTTTTTCGCGAGCAAGTACTTCTTACCACTTACCATCCCCTTCACCATATCCTGCAACGTTAATTCCATGGTTCTTCATTGTTCCACAGTAACCAACGAAGACTCCACTAGAGTAAAGTTGTATATCAATTGCTGCTGCCACAAGCTGTGTTTAGCCACTGCAGATAGCAATGATTGCTCATCACGAGTTGGCACCTTTACACAGCCACTAATTGTCACTTGTCCTTTAACTTGTGTGCATTACACTTGCAATCTATCACTTGGTAAGGATAAATTATGCTCTGTGGTTGTTCCAGTGTTATTTATTGATGGAATCAAATGCTTTTCCAATCAAGCCACTATCACAACCTTCGTTACCTGCCTTGAAATCACAGTTCACAAGCTCTTGTTTTGACAGCGACACCAACCTGCGAGTCTTATTATGTGGATGCCTTCTATAGCTGCTGATACTGCTGAGAATGTCGAAGTACTGTACCCAGTGTCTCATAGCTGCTATCCTGATCTAATTGTTCCATAAGAAGTTTCACATGGAAATATGAACTATCCCTAAGAATTTCATTGGAGTTTGTATGTTCTAATCTCATCATGTATGATTGGAGTCGCAGCCAAAATAATAGGAAAAAATATTGTGACTTCATTATCAAGTTAAATATATGCGTCGAAGATTAAGATGACAGAAAATGTATTAGAACATTTGCTTTGATTCTTGACAGGAGTCATAACAGCCTTCTTTCTCCAGTCCATGTCAGATGGTAGCATCAAATTATTGTACGATCTTTATGTCTCCTACGTGAAAGTCAGCTGCTCCCTCTATAACCAAGTAGATAGATTGGTTCATTATCAGTCAATTTGTATGAAAGGTTCTGTGAATTGATGAAGTCTTCCAAAGCTGGTAGATTCCAAAGCTCACATTCTACTCATCCGGGCTACCATATCTTCATCCATATCACTTGAATCTTCATATCTTTTCTCCATTACAGTATAATTCATGCTATATGCATTTGAGGTACACAAAAGCACAACGACAAGAATATACTTTTCTGGATGTAGTTTTCATTGTACAAGCTGACAAGTGTCTGGAATATATCTGTGAGTTATTTGCTACTATCTTTTGTGTGGTATCATTTTTATGACAGGGAAGGTGCATGTGCATGATATAGAAATCTCAGTGGTATTTGTTATTTTGTTGCCGTGACATCAACATGCTGGTGGGCATTGTATAAGGTTCAGGATTCATTTGTGTTTACTAGAGAACTGGCTAAACTTGAGGAACAACACTACAACAAGTACATGCATAAAAGTGGGGTTTATTAAGGTTATGTCTTTAAAGGGTGGTTGACATCAAGTAGTTATCCTGGAGACGTGTGAAACTTAAGAAGCATGCTTGGTACAATTATAGGAGTAGGAAAAGGAAGAGCAATTTTTTTCTTGTATGTTTTTACTTGATATAATTAGGTGTTATCGTACTCTAGAATAGATTAGTAGCGGGTGATTGCCATCATGTAGTTATCCTAGAACCAATTCATGTTTGTTCACCAGGTAATTGTCTTGTGTTCACTTAAATTAGGTATCGAGTTCGAACCCTACGGATGTAAAAATGCCGCTGGGAGAGTTGCCCTCAAAATAAGCCCGATAGTACTCGGCCGTATTTGTCACACATAGCAGATACCGGTGGGAAACAAAAAGAAAAGTAGTTATTGTATAGGGACCTGGAATAGTGATGACAAGCAGAGGAGTCTGAGATAAAAAGTGCAATATCAAACTCCATTCGTCCAGACCAAATGTCACATATTCCCATTTATATCTGTTCCAAAATGTCACGTTTCCATTTTTGGTAAATTATATACATCCTAGAGTCAAATTGATATTGACTCTAGGATTGTAAGAGAGGATCTATGTTGCACATTATAATGGCTAATGAGGCAGATGGTTCGTTGAGAGATTGAGTAGTGTTAACTTGCCTCTGTTGGATTTGTGAGGGGTTGATTTTCGACTTAAAATCTTAGCCAGTTGGCCTTTTAAACTGTTTGCAGGTGCTTTACAGCGTCTTAGAGGGAATTATTTTATCAATTATCATTAGCTGTTAGGCCATCACTTCGGAACTGATGGAACGTATAATTTGGTAGTAGCTAGAGTCGCACCAGGGTCATCTAATTGTACCGTTTGCCATGCTCGTTCTGGTTTTACACCTTTTTTTATAGAATGGTCAACAGCTGCAAAGTGAACTGTGAGAAACTCCCTGGCAACTGCACTATTTTGTAAGTTTTGATTTTCCTACTGGGAGATTTTCTTTTCCGGCTACCTTTACTATTTCATGATTCTGATGAGAAAGTTAACTTCTGTGCCTTTTTCCTTCCCCTGAATTATGTAATGAATGGTATATCAGATAATATTGCAAATAAGTCTACATTGTAGTCAAATTAAGGCATGAATCTTCATCTTCATGTGTAACTTTATCATGAAGCTTTGGAACTAGATTTGATTAATCAGTCTATGAAATTCGCAGATTGATTGTTCTTGTTAACTGCTATATTGATCGTATTAGGTACAATTGTCTTTAGGAACAACCTTGTGTGCCGAGTTAAACCAACCCATACTTCACGTATCAGAGAGTCATCCATTGGATATTCTCTGAAGTTTGATAAACCAAACTACACTGATTATTTTTGTTTTGAGAATAAACATTACCAATTTTACATGTGTTTAAGAAAAAACGAAAGATTTGAGCTTTTCAGCTCCATTAGATCCAAGGTTCAACTTGATTTAGACTTGGAAAAGTCCCTGAGTTTTAGTATAAGTAGGAATATAAATTCTGGATCACAAATTAAATCCCAGACCTTAAGTACGTATAAGACTAATGCATTTGAGTACTTGTTTATAGCTGGGTGAACTTCCAATCTTATGCATCAAACATAAGTTTTACTAACAACATACCCTATAGTTTTTTTATATGCTTACAGTAGAAGTTGTTTAACTTTATGCTTAATATGGAAGTCTTGTAGCATAACTTTTATGTCCTCCAAGATGCCAATTCGACTCTCAAAAGCTTTTATGAAAAGATTTCTTAAGATTAATCAAGCACCTTTCGTTGGGTAGCTGGCCATCGTGTTAATGCCACATATATTAAGGCCGCGCTTCATTTTGATATAACCCTGTTCACCCCAGGTAGTGCCCCACGAGTTTTTCACAAGCCAGTACTTCTCACCATCCTCTTCACCATATCCCACAATTGTGACACCATGGTTGACCCTTTTTCCACAATATCCAGTGAAGACCCCTCTCGAGTAAAGCTGCATCATGTATCCTTCCGCTTCAATGGCTACTGACACTGGCTGTTTAGCCACTGCAGATAGTAATGCTTCCTCATCATTAGCAGGTAACTCTACATAGCCACTAATTGTCGCTGCCTTATCCTTTGACTTGTTTGTATCACATGCACCATCTGTCCCTCGGTATGGATAATTTTGCTCTGTTGTTATTCCACCATTCTTTATTATGAATTTATATGCATTCTCCATTAATCCACCATTACAACCTTGGTTGTTTCCCCTGAAATCACAGTCCACAAGTTCCTGTACTGACAGAGACACCAACTTGCCAGTCTTGATCTTATGGAGGCCCTCTATGGCTGTTACTGCTGCGAACGCCCAACAACTGCCTGTGATGAATGTTAGGTAATTTTTATCAATATAATTTTTTCCTTGTAATGCAACCATGCATGAAAATTATTTTAAGTTGTTGATAAACAATCATTGTTGGTGCCTTTTGTTTAGAATTTTGTGATAAATTGCTGGGCACATTGTCGTAGCTGCAACGTTATATAGATGCTCCTTTAGAAGTTTCATATGGAAATATGGTAGCGTCTCCAAGAATTTTGTAGAGGTATCAAGTTTTCACCTCATCACATGTATGAATGGAGTCATGCTACAAATGATAAGAAAAGATATGGTGTCTTTGACAATCAACGTAACTGCTTAATTAGAAAATGAAGATACAAAAATGTTATACCGCAGTTGCCTTGATTCTTGACTCGAGTCACTGCACCCATCTTTCTCCAATCAACGCTATTTGGTATTGTCAAATTATAAAGTGTGCTATTATCTCTCCCAATTGGAAGCCTCTTGCTCTTCTTGTAACCCAAATACGTAGACTGGAACTCCATATTTGTCATGTCCGCATATTCATTATCTGACAATGTGTATGAAAGGTTCTGAGAATTGATAAAATCAACCAATTGAAGATTAGATTGGTAGATTCCAAAGCGCATCTCCCACTCATCTCTGCTCTTGTATCTTCGTCCATATCGATGTAGCCAATTTGCATATCTTTTCTCCAGGACTGTATTATTCACACTATATGCATTTGATGAAACAAACACAGTACACAAAAGCACATTGACAAGTATATACATTTTGGTTGTGTTCTTCATTTCTACGGGCTATATGTATCTGGAGCTAGTATTATATCTGGAAGTTATATGCTTCCATGTTTTTCGTGAGGCAATATTTATAAGGCGTAGATGATGTATATGTGCCTGTGGCAAAAATCTGATTGGCATTTGTGAATTCTGTTGGAGTGCAATTTGTTCTTATGTGTCACTAATGTGTTGTTTGAGATGAGTTTGTTGCGTATTATTTATGTTTTCATGCTTCATTTGTGCTTATAAGTGAATTCGCTAAAATTGAGGAGCAACACCCTATGCATGAAGGTGAGGTTTGATGTTTGTTAGGGCTGCTTGTTGCAGGATAGTTGACATATTATCCTGGAGACTTGTGATACTTGATAGAAGCAATACTCAAGAACATTGTTATCATTCTCAGTCTCACTGATTTGCTCGAATTGGATTAGAGCGCATTAGCATCAAATAGTAATCCTGAACATCCCGTAACATATGCAGGTTCTGAATGTACCTGGAATTTTCATAAGAGATTCTATTCCATAGTGGCATTACAGTACTTGGGAAAACACTCTTCGTCATAAGAATCTGAGAATCTTGTTTTCACTTTTCACCATGCTGATCGAGACTACTAGTAACACATTTGTCAAATTCATAATGTTTATTTTGTTACTAGAGATATTGCATAGGATTGCACTTATGAAATCTTAGTATAACCCCATTACACATATGATTGTTAACATTCAACAGTGTTTCCAAAGGTTGTTTATTATGTTCATGGGTTACTATAAGCACATTACCTTAGAAGGGATAAATGCCCTAGTGAGGGACCAAATGAAATGTTCCTCCCTTTTACCCGAAATTCTCATTTTACTATTACTTCAACGTTCCAGTAAAAGTTTCATGTCTTCAATTATAATAGTGAATATACTTAACTTTTCTAAGATATAATTTAAATAGTAATTTTAGCATAAAACTCAACCCACCAACAATGTAATGTAAAACTACCATTTTCTTCGTTTTGGGTTCACTTTTTGATGATTCGGATATAATAGTTCTGAGTAGTAGAGTTCTTTTTGTAACCTATGAGGACATATATGAGGTGATATTTCGTGTACAATTTTGTAATAGCGACGGGATGATGATGCGATTAAATTATAAAGTTGAAGGATGGTGAACAAAGTATGTGTTATATTTTTGATTAAAATAGAAATTGAAATGTGTAAAACTAAAATATGAGAAGTTGAAATATGAAGATTTTTATTAAATTTTATCAAATAAAAAAAAAGAGAAGTTTTGGACGAAATAGCACTACTATTCGATGTTATCTAGCTAATAACATGCTTGAGCAAGGGTAACCCCTTCTTGAAAATTGATAAAGTCTAAGGACTGGTTGATATAAAATTTGAATGGTCTTTTTCAATTGAAATTGAATTTTTTTGTGTGTATTCAATAGGGAGATGGCTGCTCCAGCGGTATAACAAACATGACCTAAATTACCTGTAAGATAACTAGTTATATTTCTTTGTATCGGAATAAATTTTTTATTTATAACTTGTTGTAATTATTTTTTTAATTTTAATCATAAATTAACTTTAAATCATAAATATAAAATGTTTGATTTAATTATATAATAAAAATTAACCCATTAAATTTTATTTTACATGTATATTTTTAAAGTATTTTTATAATCTAAACTTTTCCGAGACAGACATCTCGATTTTTAGTTTTGATAGAACCCTAGGCAGGCTCCAGAATCGAGTTGCTCCGAAAAAAAGGGTGAACGGCGACAAAGTAGAAGCATCGATCTTCAGAGACATACGGAGATATTACTGCCAATACTGCGGGATTTGCCGATCCAAAAAACCTCTCATCTCAGTTCACATTCTGGCCGATCATAAGGTAGGTAGTAGGTAGCTGTGTAAGCTGCTTTTAATTTCCCAGTAGTACGATTTCCGATTCTACTTGTGATTGAAATGATCTTCCTTGAAGGATGAAGCTAAGGAACGAGAGGAGAAAGCTGATGTGGTGAAGAAGAAGATGAATACTTGTCAAGAGTGTGGTGCCACTTTTACAAAACCTGCTTATTTGAACCAGCATATGCTTGGCCATTCTATTCAGGTTAGTTTAGTTAGGCTCTATTTAGCAAAACTAGCTGAAAATCTGGCTTCTCAAACCAGCAGATAGTATAACACATAACGAGTTTTTTTATAAAAAAATAGTTAGTACCTGGTTGCTAAATTCAATGTAGTAGTATATGCTATGCTTAATTCACCTGTTATATGTCGCAATTGCTACCGTGTTCAACTGTTGATGCTTAGTCCGTCCCAAAGATTAATTGGTTTTCGTTCCGATTGCAAATTAAGTATTCATGTTTTGTTGCGCCTCAGTTTTCATCAGAAGCATGTGCATCTTCCTTCTTGCTAGTCTCATAGATATACGTAGTTGATACGTACTCCCTCCGTTTCAGTGTTTGACACATTTTTTAAGTGAAATGTATAAAAGTATGTGGTGGAAAAGGAATGAGCAAGGACCACCTTGCAAAAGCTAAATACTCCCAGGTGACTGATAGCGAAGTAGTACCGCGAGGGAAGGGTGAGAAGACCCCCATCGGGGAGTAAAATAGAGCATGAAACTGTAAGCTCCCAAGCAGTATGCTCAAAACAGAAAATTGTAATGTATTTAGTGAAACGGAGAGAGTAGTACATAGTTTGTTCAGCTTTTCGAATGACGTGGAGGTTGTTGTGGTGTATAGTATAATAAGCTATAGATCTGTCTATTCTAGATCATGTTATTGTATTTGCTTGTTCATTAATAGTCTAAACTCTAAACTATTACTATAGAGTTCAAAAGTTGCATGGAATTTCTTGGATTTTGAGTCCAATAATCGAAATACATCTGCTACTAATTCTTTGCCTTAACTTCAGATGCAATTCAAACTATATGACCCTAAAAGGGTACACTGGAATCGATGGGTCTAAATATTCTATTTTATCTGGAATTTTCGGAATGTCATATTGTGATTGAGTTACATCACTGCTTGGCTGCTTGCACATTGGTTTTTTGGCATTTTCAAATTCAAGCGCAGTAAATTGATTCAATCAGAATATTATATGCTTTTTTGTTAGCTTTTCTGTATCTGCTGTACCTTTATTGTCTTTGGTATTGAAATTGACTATATTGCAGATTGTAAGGGAAAGAAATACAATTATGAATCTTTGGGTGTGAAGCATTGGATCCCGTACAAAGAACTCCAAAATGCAAGAGGCAGCATTGTTCCTTGAATGGATTAGTACCAGGCAAGGGACTGCCTGCGAAGGTCCTTCAAGTGAGCCTCGGTCACGCTCGGAGGTTTGAGGAATTACTGTATATTTTATTAGAGATTTATTGGTGAAGTCTATGAAACCAGGGATCTTATGGAAACTATGTCTGCTTGCAGAGGCAATTTTCGTGCCCAGTGGATGATTGCCATTCTAGTTATAGACGGAAAGGCCACCTGACCAGGCATTTGCTTCAACATCAGGGTAAATTGTTTGAGTGTCCCGTTGAGAACTGTAGAGTCAGGTTTGCTTACAAGGGTAATTTGACACGTCATTTGAAAGAGTTCCATGGAGAATCACATGATGAAGGTGCTTTAAATGTTGAGCCTTTGAAGGAGCATGTCTGTCGAGAACCCGGTTGTGGCAAGTCGTTTAGGTATCCATCCAGATTATGGAAACATGAGGATTCACATGGTAAGTTCTGCAGAAGTCCGTAATTTATTAGTCTTAATTTGAAATCTGATATCACAATATGCAAAACGTCTTTTTTGACCTGCATAAATTTTATTTTGGCCTTATGCAGTTAAGTTGGGTACAGTCGAGGCATTCTGTTCTGATCCTGGTTGTATGAAGAGTTTTACCAATGAGGAGTGTCTAAAGGACCATATAAGGACCTGCCATCAACGTGTACATTGTGATAAATGTGGGGCTACGCAGTTAAAGAAGAACTTTAAGCGTCATCTTTGCATGCATGAAGGAAAAGGCCATTCGGAGAGGATCAGTTCTAGTTTTGAGGGATGTTCACTTACATTTTCCACGGTAACCTCCCAAACATAACACAATACTTGTGTTTTTGCTTTTAATCGTATTTTTTTACTGAAAACAACTAATCTTCTCAGGCATCAAATCTCAGCCAACACATTAAAGCTGTACACTTGGAGCTTAAGCCATTTGTCTGCTGTTTCCCTAATTGTGGCAAGAGGTTCTCGTTTAAGCATGTGAGGGACAATCATGAAAAATCTGGATGCCATGTTTATACCATGGTAAGTTTGTTTTTGGTTTAATAACAAGGCATTTCCTAGAGTGAATAAGCGTATTTCAGGACATCAAGTCTGATCTTTTACACTTGATTTATAGGGAGATTTTGAAGAGTCTGATGAGCAGTTTCGTTCTAGGCCAAGAGGTGGCCTGAAAAGGAAACTCCCATCAATAGAAACTCTGATGAGGAAAAGGATTAGGATTGATCCGCCTTCTGAATCAGATCAGTTCATTTTTGCTCAAGAGAGTACTTGATCAGATTGATGGGGCTTGTTCGAAATGAACATATATTTGTATAATGATGCTGTTAAAAGAGTTACTGGTACCCAGTAGGGGTGATTATCGGTCCAGGCCCGGATTGATTTTCGGTATTTTTCAATACCGAGGCCCGGACTAGACCGAAAAAGTCGGTCCGATTTCGGGCTTGGACCGGGCGGACCAAATTTTAAAAAAAAAAAAAAAAAATTAGAAAATTTCCTAAATTCCAAAACATAACACATCAGATGATCTGAGTTGTTCCCCAAAATTCTTTTTCACCGATTTTCTCCAAACAAACAAGAGCGAAATTTATTGTGAACTGTTGTTATACCACAAGGAACTGGATTCAAACAACAATTGTTTATGCTATAACATAATTAACAAAGGAAAACTTCAACTTGGATCCCACTGTCAGCTTCCAGCTGCTTCTTCCTCAATCGATTGAGAAATCAAGCATTAGCAGTTTTGGGGATGAGAGGAATTGTCTGTCCTTTCGCGTTGGCTTGTTCTTCGCGGATCTTCTTCATCATAAGCATCCGCTCCATGATGAGCTCGTACTGCCACTTTGCGGATTCCTTCGTCCGATGCTGCATGAGGATTCCTTCGTCCGTCGTGAATTCTGGTCTCCGGGAGCTCTGCTAAGGACTGAGGACTGAGGAGAAGTCTGCTGTTGATTTGGGGCTCTACTGATGAAGGTTTGAATTAACAACGATTTGAATTCACGATGAAGGGAGAGGGGTTACTGAGGACTGAGGAGAAGGTTGCTGTTGATTTGGGGCTAGGGTTTGTCGGTGGACACTCTGTTGATTTGGGCTGCTGAGGACTGAGTTAGGGATATAAGGTATATATTTGTTAAATCTCGATACGGTCGGTGGACACGCGATTTTGTCGGTTTTTGGACTGGACCGGGTCGAGGACCGAAATATTGAAACCTTCCATACCGAGGACCGGACCTAGTCGGGCCTGGATCGGACCGAAGATTGATTTTTCGGTTCGGTTAGGGCCGGTTTTTCGGTCCGGTCCTAGTTTTGCTCACCCCTAGTACCTAGTGGCTGTATCACGGTGTTGTCGTAAATGAACAAATATGTATAAGGATGTTAAAAGATTAGCTACTTATGCCTTTTGTGCGAGTAACTACTCTGTTTGGAAATGTGAAGTATGTCTGAATTTGGAAATGTGTAATACTATGTAAAAATGTTATAGTATTATCTTGTTGTGAATTACAAAAGGCGCCCCAATGTAATTTGGAATTTTGGACCAGTAAAAAATCTTGTCGACCAATTACAAATCAAATGTAACTGAACTAAAATTTACTGAATATAACTGAATTGAAGTGGAGTATAAATTATAATTAAATAAAACTGACTTGAATAACACTGAATAAAATGAAATGAAACTGAAGGTGTTATGCTGATTTTGCTCATAAAGATGATCCTTTCCTATATGACTACAGTCTACAATCCTGTACACCCATTGAACACATTCAACTTGCAGTGCCAAATTCTTGTTGGTTCATTGAATAGAATTCAGTTTGGATTCTGGTAAGATAATAATGGAACAATCATCTGTTACAAGTTACAAATTATGGTAAATTTCGAATAATTTTTTAATTATTTTAATGTTAGTATCACTATTTTTTCAGCTCTCCTTATGATTAATCAACTTCCATTACTATAACTAAACGGACCTGACTCATTGCGAGAAATTACATCGATCGAAAAAGTATGAAGTAATATAATTTCTAGTTTCAAAAGAAAAAGAAAATCCTGGAACATTTAGAACGTGGTGGTGTTGTCCTAGCTAGTGCAACATGCCGCGTCCTGGATGAAGAGGCAATTTGTGGGTGCGCCAATGCCAATGAGATTAATGATACCTAACCACATGGAAGAAGAACCTTAATCACGTCCGTACTAGATTTCTAATCCTGTTTGAATTTGTTAATCAGCTAATCATCATTAGTGTCTTTCTGCAAACAAGCTGTTACGAACAATAATTAATTTTAATTAACAAAGAATAATCATAGTTTCAATTAAGGGAAGAAGGGATGAAAGAGGACACATGGCCTACATGTGCACATAATTGAGAGACAAAGTTAAAGGAGAAGGGAGGAACCTTGCCTTAGAGCGTGCAAACATTTCACATGCCCCAAACATCAACCCATTATTCCATATTTACATTCTTTATAATCAATATAAATAAGACATGTAGTCTCATCAAAATGAAATTATAATTGAGTTATTTCCATTCGAGTTGAATATTTTTTATAATTTTTATATATTAAAATTACATATGAAATTGAGATGATGTAATTCAATTCTATACCAAACAATCAACTAACTTTTTTTAATAGAGAAACTGATAAGAATTATCGTTATATAGTAGAATATTAAAATACTATATATTTGTATGGATAAAATGTTATAGATATATACACACGAAAATGACATTAAACATTATTTATATTATTAGAAATATAAATATTTATTCTTAAAAGTTTAAGTTTTTTACTAAGATGTATCACTATTTTTTTTTAAAACAATTACCAATTTGAAATTTTAATTAAATAATTTAAAGATTTTAGATTAAAGTTAAATTCGATTGCTTTGGAATTTGGTGTATTATGTATCCTCAATTTCAACAACCCTAGATCACCTTAATCCTCGGTCTTCAGTTCTCACATGTGCTTAGAGTTCGCTATTGCATTTTGAGAGCTCAGATCTCATTTGAGCTCGCTCTAACTCGTTCTAAAAATTGTTAGAGATCACATTACAAAAGCTATGCGACTAAGACATTGTAAAACATTATTTTATGGTATAAACTCGTGAATTAAGGGGAATTTTAATAAGCTATGTGACTTCATTTTCTACTTTTCTTCTCTATATCACTTCCGTTCTGCAACTTTACCACTACACACCATCTTCTTCACTTATATTGTCTCAACCCAGTTGACGACCAACTTGCTTTCTCCAGTAAATTCTATCATATGACTGATCTTGAAATTAAAAACTTATTTATACATGAATTATTTTCGACATAAACTTATTAATATTGAAAAGAGATAATTCACATAATGGGTATGAGATTGGACTATCACGAAAAACAAGCATTCACTATAAATACCATTAAAAAGGTATGTTGAATAATTCATATTAGTACTGTAAGCGATTCATTATAAGTTGGCTCCGATTAATTCTCACCCATAGAGGCATTATTTAGAACCAATTAACTAATGCTTGGGTTTGACAACGTGAGTTCGGTTACCGTAGGTTTGGATCTACTATCCCACAAATACTTTTTCTTCTTCCCCTCTATCATTTTCTTGGCTAGTCATCTCACATTCATCCAAATTAACTCTAACTATCAGTAGAAATCCATTAACTAATGTTTGTAGAACTCTAAACTTAACTGAAATGCCTAATGAAATGAGAAATTAGAATCCCAAGTATGAAATCTTGCAGATAGATCCTGAAGGCTAGGCATGTATAATTTGCAAAACAAGGTAGATATGACAAATGGGGAGAAAGGTGAATGCAGTTCCATAATAGACCAAACAGTCATTCTCATGTGTACCCAACTAGTACTAGTATGGCATTACACAGACACATGATCATTGATTCCATTTGACAGCCTGCAGCTGCTGCAACCAAAAAGTACTCATCTATGTACAATCCACTCAACTTCTACTCTATTTTTATTTTATACACTTTAAATTTATCCGTCTCCGTATTAACTTTACGTAAACCTTATCACAAAAATAAAGAGGAAAAAAAAAAATGAAGAGTAAGAATATTTTAGAAAAAGTCATGTTAAATAAATAAAGAAAAATAAATAGTGATTAACTAGGAATTAAAATGAACATGATATGAATCCAAACCGATTGCGATAAGTTGAAATTGAGATTACATTTTTGTTCGAGGGAAGCTTTTAGTTTTGACACTTTGAAGATTTTAGCTATACGGTTTCAGATCAGTTCACGATTAAAGTTGGTTTCATTAATAAAAAGTCTTAAAACTGGACAATTTCGAACGGGAAAGTATAAGTATATGTTATTGGGGTCTCAGACTCCAATTTGGATTGGAAGGAAATCAAAATAATTAATTCTCAGATTACACTACACATGACAGGCATGTGCTCCACCAATATAACAGTACCACTAACTTTCATTGTTCACATGCACCAGAGATCCAACGGCTGTCGCTTCACAATGGAGCTGGAGATCAATACAGAAGAATGTTGTTTTCGCAATCTTAAACTATTACTACTATATCATCACTTCACAGAGAACAATTATTAGCCTTCTTTCTTTTATAACCTTCTTTCTTTTATAATCTTTCTTCCTACCCCCTCTCCGTCTCGCTTAACTACATACGTTTGATTTTTAACTCAAATTCTGTAGAATGTGCATTTGATTATTTTGACAGTTAGTACACGATAGACTAGCATATTAGATTTGTATATATCTAGCATAACTCTAATATAGCAAGAGTAGATATCTAATACAACTAGAATTATTTCTAGTTGTATTTGTATAAATATTCCACCTCATATTGAATAGAATCACGCATTATTATTCATAATCTTACATGGTATCAAGTTAGGTTCCGACAAATATCTCTCCTCCCGACGTCACATCACTCACGGCTGCCGATTTGCTATCTTTCGATATGCAACTCCCCGCCTTTCCTTCCAATTACTCTGCCTCACGCAAGTAATCGCGTCGTGCCTCACACACGTAATCGCGTCTTGCTGTCCCGACCCAGTTTTTTCTTCTCTTCTCCGATCTTTGCCCCACGCATCGATCTCTCCTCTCCCCTGAACTTGTTTTCCGCTACCACCATATCTCCCCTGCTTTGTTCAATCTGTCTCAATGACGACCAAACAGGACTTCCACTCCGCTCTTGCCGCCACCAATGTCAAGGCATTGATTCCTATCACCCTCGACATGGAAACCAGTATATATCACGAGTGGACAACCCTATTCAAAGTTCAAGCTATGGCTCATTCCGTCCTTGAACACATTATCCCTCCAACGGATAAAACTGACCTCGCCGCTTATCTCACGACCAAGTCCGAGGATCTCCCCCAATGGAAACGTCTCGATGGCGTTGTTCTTCAATGGGATGTATGCCACAGTCTCGGTTGACATTCTCTCTTCCATCCTTGTAGTTGATGACTTGCCGAGAACGCTTGGAATCGTATTCATGGTATTTTTCAGGATAACCAGAATTACCGAGCCGCTTTCCTAGAAACCGAATTCACCAACATGAAGATGTCAGATTTCTCATATGTAGTTGCTTATTGCAATCGCCTCAAGTCTCTTGCTGACCAACTTGCTAATGTTGATTTCCTTGTCTCCGACCAGCAACTTGTGCTTCGCACCCTCGCCGGTCTTCCTGAGACCTATTCTCACTTTGTCACCCATATTCAACGGAAGAAGACCTTACCCAACTTCTCTAAACTCTGCTCTCGATTGAAGCTTCATGACTCCACCGCCAAGGAACGGGCTCGTGAATCTGGATCTTCTGCAGTTTTTCTCACGAACGAATCTCCTCCTCCTCGTCTTGAGAACCCATCCAATAACCACAATCCTACCAATAATCGAAACAAGAAGAAGAATAATGGAAAAGGGAATAACACCAACACTACTCGTGGTAAAGGGCAATCTGGTACCCAACAACAACATCAACATCAACAACCTGCCGCCTCTTGGCAGGTTCCGGCTTGGTCACCATGGACGCTTCCTTCGTGGGTCGTACCCCCATATGCTTACCCTACAACAACATGGCAGCCCCCTTACGGCTCCACCCCACGCCCTGGTTCGAACCAAGGCATATAAGGCCCTCGTCCCACTCAAGCCTACCCGATGCAAGCTCTTGGATACACACCCAAAAATATTGATGGTGCTATGCACACTTTATTGCTTCATCAACCGGACACTCAATGGTATATAGATACTGGAGCTACATCTCACATGACCGCCAATCCAGGTACTCTCACGTCTTATTCTCGTTTGAGCAAAAATTCTGGTATCATTGTTGGTAATGGTAGCGTTATTCGATCCAATTCAAGGTCATGGTCATACTTCTCTCTCCCCACCTTACCCTCCCTTACATCTCTATAACATCTTGCATGCTCCAAATCTCATCAAAAACCCTGTCTCAATTCGTAAATTTACCCACGATAACAATGTTTATGTTGAATTTGATCCTCTTGGTTTTTTCAGTTAAGGAGTTGAAAACGGGGAATCAACTAATGAGATGTAGTAGCACCGGGGATATCTACCCTTTCGCCTCCCATAGCTCCACGCCTCCATCCGCACTTCTTGCTGCTTCACCGAATCTTTGGCACTCTCGCCTAGGACATTCGGGACAAGCTATACTTAGTGCTCTTAGGAACACTAATTTAATTAATTGAAATAGAGTTCGTTCTTCCTTTTGTCATTCTCGTCCTTTAGGAAAACATATCAAATTGCCTTTTTCAGATTCTTTGTCTACTATTTCTATGCCATTTGACATTATTCATCGTGATTTATGGACATCTCCTGTTTTGAGTTCTATTGGTCATCGTTATAACGTTTTCTTCCTTGATGATTATAGTGATTTATTTTGGACCTTTCCTATTGCACATTATAGTGAGTTCTATCTGGTTTTCTCTCTTTTCAAACTCTCATCTGAACTCAATTTGAAAGAGATATTAAAACAATTCAATGTGATAACGGTCAAGAATTTGATTATGGGCAATTTCGAACTTTTTGCAAAAATAATGGCCTCATCTTTCGGTTTTTCTGTCCCCACACATCCCCTCAAAACGGGAAAGCCGAATGCAAAATCAAGTCGATTAATAACATCATGCGCACTTTACTTGCTCATGCATGCATCCCCCCATCTTTTTGGCATCATGCCCTTGATATGACCACTTATCTCCTTAACATTCTCCCGACCAAAACTCTCTCTTTTTACTCCCCTACTCAAATTCTTTTTCGAAAAACCCCTACTTACTCCCACCTTCGGGTTTTTGGTTTCTTATGTTATCCTCTTTTTCCCTCTTCCACCATTAACAAACTCCAAGCTCGCTCCACCCCTTGCATTTTCTTGGGTTATCCTAGCAACCATAGGGGATATAAATGCTATGGCTTGTCAATCAAGAAAATAATTATCTCTAGA
>JAYMSP010003423.1:0-19795 GCA_036897095.1 Plantago elongata
TATTTTGAAACGGCTAAAGGATGACTCGACGAACCACGACCTATTGGTTGGAGGTGAAGCGTCTTACCAACTGAGTTGCGCTTCATCATCATTATTATTATTATTACTATTATTATTATTATTATTATTATTATTATTATTATTATTATTATATTATTATTATTATTATTATTATTATTTATTTATTTATTTATTTTGAAACGGCTAAAGGATGACTCGACGAACCACGACCTATTGGTTGGAGGTGAAGCATCTTACCATACCAACTGAGATGCGCTTCATTATTATTATTATTATTATTATTATTATTATTATTTTATTATTTTATTTTTTATTTTTATTTTTTTGAATTGATTGGTAATCTCTTTAAGTAATGATCATGCCTTCAACCCACTGAATTGAGGTGCCTACACACTCCAAATAAAGAATCATTAGAGTTGTGATTTAGTTACTACTGTTTTTCATTAAATTTTAACTGAACTCTTCACATCCTCTGTGAGTTTATCCTAAATTTGAACGACTTCATGCAGGCATGTAATGCTCATGGGCTCTACTGTGTCCCATTGTATGATACGTTAGGTATTTCATCTCCTACATTTAATTTATTTATGTAGCTCCACCAGGTGCCTATTTGGGGGCAAATACCAAATGCTTGTATGTTCTATATTCATTTGCATAGTAGTACATTATAATGTTTAGGTGCCTTGATTCTTTTTCATTACTGGTTTAGGTGCTGGAGCTATAGAATTCATAATATGCCATGCAGAAGTTACTCTTGCCTTTGTGGAAGAAAAGAAGATATCTGAGGTACTAATGTAGATAATTGAGTTTCTTATAACTTTGTGATGTGATGTTTTTTTGTCAATTTTACTTGCTCAACAAGTTTGGTTGATAGTACGGGTATATAGTATCAACTGCATTCTGATACCTGAGCAAGGATGGGTGCTTTTGAATATTAAGTGTGTTGGTGGTACTGTTTCAGTTATGAATTATGGAGCATGTTCTAGACGCGTGCATTCAGCTAACATGTATTTGATGTTATGCAGTTGTTGAGAACTTTTCCTGGTTCATCAAAGTTCTTGAAAAGTGAGTCTTTTTTCTACTGTTACTTTTTTTTTCCCTTCCCTTTCCTAATGAAATTGACAAATATTTATTCTCTCTTCAGCAATTGTAAGTTTTGGGAAAGTTACATCTGAACAGAAGGAACAAATGGAAGAGTTCGGGGTGACTATGTATTCATGGGATGAATTTTTATCACTGGTAAGCCTACTGGCTTAAATTGATACCACTCGTATACATGCAAAACATACATGTATTGCGTGGGTGACTGAGAGACCTGGCTACAGTGGTCTCCAGGCCTACTTCATCCCCCCCTGAGTGGAATGTCATCTACAAAGAGCACTAGGAAGTCAACATTGTTTGCATTCTTCTTTGTAAATATATTTTGGATTTAGTTTGTGTTTTAAAATGTGTGATACTCGACAGGTTGTGTTCTTTCTTAAATGAAATGTTTATATAAGTTACTTATGCTAAAGAATTAAATATTTCACCTGGAATTGGAACTCTGCCCCACTAGAATACCATATAAGGCCGTGCTGGTACAAATATATCCACCTTGAGGATTTACTGGAGAAACAAATATAGCTGCTTTTGCCTATCGAAGATGTGGTGGGAAAAGGTTTGAATATCGTTGTTTCTGTGAAAAATGCCCAATTATTCCTTTTGAATTTGGGGCATGGCGTGAGATAAGGTGTTCTGTTATGATTGTCATGCATCACTTATGTGCTCCACCTCAGTATGTATAGTGATATAATAATGTGGGATTTAGTGTCTACCAGACAGAAAATATCATCTCTCCTTAGTTTTGTAAGATGGATACGTTCGCTCCCTAGCTTGCATAACTCATCGAGGCCATTCGATATTTTGCAGGGAGAGGAGAAAGACTTTGATCTACCTATGAAAAAGAAAACTGACATTTGTACAATTATGTACACTAGTGGAACTACTGGGGACCCCAAGGGTGTTATGATTTCTAACAACAGTATTGTTACTTTGATTGCTGGAGTACAGCGTCTATTAGGGAGTGTGAATCAATCGGTAATTACACAACTTTATCCATCTTTTCTGGTCATACCACTCATTCTCCTGCAAATATTAAAATTTCAAATTCTGTTGCTTGTGAGTAATGTCAGATTACAATTTTTCTCTATTGTAGCTGACCATCGATGATGTTTATCTATCATATCTTCCTCTGGCACACATTTTTGATCGTATTATTGAAGAGTGTTTCATCAATCATGGGGCCGCTATTGGCTTCTGGCGAGGGGTAAGGTTTCCTCCTATGGTTTGGATGCCATCTTGTTTTCTTCTTTTTATTTCAGATTATTCATATGCCAGTTTATTTCCATGTCCACAGGATGTTAAGTTATTGGTTGAGGATATTGGAGAGCTTAAACCAACTATTTTCTGTGCAGTTCCTCGTGTATTGGATAGAATATATTCAGGTTTGTCCGAGTTTTGGTTTATAATTACAATTTACATCGTTGGAGATGGATTTGTGAAGTGGAAAGGAGTATTCCCAAGAAACTATCTTCTCACCATGCTCTTATGTTATCTTTCCTTCTAAATTACTGTTAGAAAATGAACCACTGTGCCATTAAACTGCTGATAGATTATGTAAATCTTTAAATCTTGCTCTTCATGTCTCATTAAAAGCACATATAAGATTTAAGCATGTGGAGTAAGATGTTGGAATTTTCGAAGAAAATATCTACATATCACGTTGAGAAAAACACACGAATCTCTATTCTCTACATTTTATTCATGAAACTATTTCAGGACCTGTTTTCCTTACCTGTTCTTCTATTTTCATATCTTAGGTTTGCAGCAGAAGATTTCTTCTGGGGGATTCATCAAACATACTCTGTTCAAATTTGCTTACTCTTTGTAAGTTCTTCACATTTATTAGATACTATGTACTTTTAGTGTTCAGTCTAACCAGCACTTGTATTTCACTATCTTAATACTCGAAGAGGCTGAGAGCCTTCCTGTGCTCTTAGCTTTAGCACTTCTTGTTCTAGTTATTTTTCAAAGGCTCTAAACTTAAAACAATAAATAGATAAATAAAGAAAGACCAGAGAATCTCAATTCCAGTCACAACTGTTTCTTACTTTTTTTATATTCAGTGTATAGATCATCTTGATTCTCTGCTTTCAAGCTTTTGATCTCGAATATTTGGCAGAATGAGAAATTATTAGGTGTCTACAAGTCGATATGATAGATTGCTTTTCTCATGTATCCAAAATTGCAGAAAACTAAGTAATATGAGGAAGGGCTTTAAACATGCTGAGGCTTCTCCACTTTGTGACAAATATGTTTTCAACAAGGTGATTGATATCGTATTGGAGCTTTTTGCACTATCAAATATTTCAGGACTTAGAAGCTAAATGCCTCTATTATTTGCATTGTGCATGCTCTCAGGTAAAAGAAGGTCTGGGAGGCAAAGTAAGGCTTATTTTATCTGGCGCAGCGCCTCTTGCCCCCCATGTTGAAGAATTTTTGCGAGTGGTGTCATGTTCTTATGTTCTTCAGGGATATGGTACTCGTCATTTTTCACATGATTACATTCCGATGTGGGTTTAAATTCATTGTGTTAAAACGCATTAGATTGTTTTTGCAAGGTGGCTCCTTTCTCTTCAAACACCCGGGACATAATTTGTCATTTTAATCATCTTAAGATGTCTTGTTTTCTGTGAGATGTTCTTTGCCTTAGTGCATTTGTCATCACATAGTATATGATAAATTATTTTACTCGATAACTTGTGTGGGTCTACTTCTGGTAAAGCTCTGAACCGCCCCCTCACACTTTTTATTGACAATATAAACTATGAGCTCCTTGTTATTAGCCGCTAAAAGTTATGCATGTTTAAATTCTAACCTCTTATTTGTGCAACCTTCGGTCATCATCTGTTGGTGCTTGGTTAGTTCATCCTAGACATTTCAATTTTTGTCGTCGTTAAGATTCCTCCTTGCGTATAGTATGAACCATTTTCTATTTTTGTGCTTCCTTAGGTTTGACGGAATCTTGTGCTGGTACATTTGTATCTATACCTGATGAACTGAGCATGTTGGGTACTGTGGGCCCTCCAGTGCCAAATGTGGATGTTTGCCTGGAATCTGTCCCTGAAATGGGATATGATGCCTGTTCAAATGAACCGCGTGGAGAGATATGTATAAGAGGGGACACTCTATTTTCAGGCTATTACAAACGTGATGACCTCACAAAAGAAGTTCTAGTGGATGGCTGGTTTCACACAGGTTGGTTTCCAATCATCATATTAAAATGATAATTTTGGTTCACTACCTAACATTTGCATGCTGATACTTCGGAATTCTTCTGTCAGGGGATATTGGTGAATGGCAACAAGATGGTAGCCTGAAAATCATTGATCGCAAGAAGAACATTTTTAAGCTCTCACAAGGAGAATATGTTGCAGTGGAAAATTTGGAAAATATCTATGGTCAAGTTCCAGATATTGAATCGGTATGTTCAAACATGTTAGTTGGTGTGAAAAGTACAGTTTTACTTTGAATCTATATGGTGTGAGTTTTCCCTCATAAAAGATGTAAATGATAACTGCTTAGTCATATTTCGGAGGTGATACCTACATAAGTTATTGATCATAACATACACCCACACATATAACAAAATAAGCAAATAGGACACTAATATATCTTCTTCCTCTGGGATATAAATGAAATGTTAATAATTAGACTTTTACCTTTTGCAACTTTATCATTATCTCCAATAGACCTATTCTCAGTACCATGTTCAATGATGTGAAAATGTTCTAACATAATATGGAGAGTTCTCAAGAAGTTGTATGCTGTTTACATGTTGTACTGGCGTAGTGTGTCTGACGTTCACTTATATGTATGTATGGTGTCTGACCTTCATTATCCATGAATACTGCTGCTATTAAAATTGCATATTGTTTCCGGCGCAGATATGGGTTTATGGGAACAGCTTTGAGTCTTTTCTTATTGCAATTATAAACCCAAGGAAGGAAGCTGTGGAGAGGTGGGCTGAACAGAATGGTATATCTGGAGACTTTGATACCCTTTGCGGAAATCCGAAAGTGAAAGAATACTTCCTTGGGGAGCTTTCAAGAATAGGAAAAGAAAAGAAGGTTTTTGTTTTTTCTTTGGCAGATTTATTTGTTACTATATCGGACCAATTTGTCACATTTCAATTATGTGTAGTTGCTTGTCAGCTGTTTTCCTAAACTACATGTCTTTATTGTAGTTGAAAGGCTTTGAGTTCATTAAAGCTGTGCACCTTGATCCTGTGCCGTTTGACATGGAGCGGGATCTTATCACACCAACATTTAAGAAGAAAAGACCCCAATTGCTCAAGTATTATCAGGTTTGTTGTCCTTGCCCCCTCGAAAGAGATTATGAGATTCTTTTTATTCTGCAGTTTCCCTACACCGATCTTCATGTTTGTTTAATTTTATGTCATGATATTAGTCAATATTTTTAGTTGTCCAAGTTGTAGCCAGCCTGCACTCTTTATCAATCATACTTCTGTTCGTTGCATAGAGTCTTTGAAAATATTTGTGCGTGTACCGATCTACATTGATAAATAGCAATATAGGTCTCTGCCCTTGAGTTTGAATTACAAGCAGCTCTGCTTAGTTACTGCCTATAGCCCCCTTCCGCTACATTACCTCTTCTATACTACCTGTAAAAATGCTAACAGTTAAACCCAATAGTTGTCCTGGATTGTGTATGGGTGATAATGTATTCTTTTGGGAACCAAGGGATACTATTTGTAAGTGGTGTATGTAATAAGCAGATCATAAATTTTTATCTTAACACCACCTCTATTTCCAGTGACCCAAAAATTGGATTTCTGCAGAACTGTATAAGTGATCTTTGGCTATTATTGGCATGACATTTGAGTGGTGATTTTTGTGAAATTGTGTTTGGAATGAAATTGAAATGGGGGTATTTGAAGTGTATTTTAGGCAGAATCACTGTTCATCGAGCCAAATGGGGGCATTTAAATGCTATCCCAATCAGCCAAGTTTTTGGTTCGGCTGTCTATCCCGACTAATGATTGTATTCTATTTTGGACAGGGTGTCATTGATAATATGTACAAGGGAGCTAAATAGATGAGGTCTATAAAAGGTACTTTCTGCAGGGAACAAGCTTAAGAGCCTATGTAATCTTTGTGTTTTGATACTTTGCTTCCCTGGAAAAATTGCAAGAGAAAAAGAGTGCTGAATCTTGGATTGTATAAGGAATTAATAAGTTACATAAAGAATGCTGATGTGTTTTTTCTGTGATTTTTTTTGCATCACCTAAAAAATCCGGAAGGAACCTTATTCGAAAGCAGTATTGTACATAAGTGGTATATATTTTCATGAGGTGTCGTCTCATTATCCTTGGGGTTGTCATACTGCAAATTACTCTCAGTAAGAATATGGTCTTGGTTGGAATGCAGTCAGTGTCGAACAGGAAGCTAATCAACGTCGAAGACCCAAAGCTGTTCATCATCAGCTTAGAATGAGGGATTTTATCTTAAGCTGCCTCTGAGATTGAGAATGATGGCGTTGGCAGCAAACTTAATACACCACAAATTAAACTAGCAAAATTTATTACACCAAAACAAGACAAAAGCAACTATCCCAATCAAAATTAACGACAGATCCACTCAATACAAATCAGGATCTTCAAATACAAATCTCAAAACTTTCGAAGAGAGCATCTCTTTAATGATAGGAGTCATGTATGGAGAAATTAGGCCATTCATGACCGGACCAGTGGGTAAGCTTGTGAATCATTTGAATGATAATGCCGTATGATTTTCTTAATTATGATAACAGAAAATGCTTGGTAACAATTTGGCCGTAGTTTTTCATAGAAGAATCTAAAGTTCAAACAGTTTGTTTGGTACTTTTTCTTTATCTCGAAAAACTTTATAAATTAAGATTGACGTAATTTGGTGGAAAATTAAAGTAGCGGTATAAGATAATAGAGGCAGGAAAAAGTGTAATTTTAATAGTAAAATATGTAATTTAGATTTAAAGTTGAGATAGTTTGTTATTTGTTGTGCGTGTTAATTTTTTATTTAAATAATGCATGAAGTTTTCTAAGATAGAACTAATAATGAAATTGTATAAAGTTTTACGATAGAGATTATGCGGAATTATGGTGGTGCTCAAGATAGTTCACTTCAGGAGAAGTAGTTGTTACACATAGAAGTGTTTAGTTTGAAGATGGGTATTCGAACCCAAAAATCCAAGTTACATTACAATTTTTTTCTATTTTATTAATTCTTATTTTTCATTTCCCGCCTATAACCTATTAACTAAACCCTATCAAGTATAAACCCTCCAAGTATAATTCTAATCCAAAATTGCAATTACAACTCTAGAGGGAAAGAGGGGTATAAATGTGTCACTGAAAAAACCATGGTTCCAAATTAAACTTGGTGGTAAAGGCAATGTCTTGTATTTACCACTGCAAAAAAAAAAATTAATTTCTCCGTCGATATAACTTCATACATTTAGAAATTTAAATGTGGTTAATGTATTAAATTCTCTGACCGAGGGAGTGATGTTAAACAGATTCACAAAATGCAGCATATTATGTGACAGGCAGTTAAGATGTTAAACGAAATTAGCTTTGCATATGTATTGCAAACATGTTAAAATTTGAACAATGATGTTCAAACAGAACAGAAGTAAGAAAGGCAACATTAATGGTACTAATATTTGCACAAACAGTATGCATACTTTCATAGAGAAATAATAGTAAATGCTGTAAAGAATACAACATCAAACACAAAACAGAGCAGGCAACCCAAAAAGAAACTCAACACTGCTATGGACTACAACAAAAGTAAAAGCAAAATATACTGCTAAATCCTGTTGAGAAGTAAATCTTTTTGACTTCTCACTTTCAATCTCTTTTTGCAGTTTGTTTCTCCAAATTACGCGGTTACTGGTGAACCTGAGAGGAAAGAGGATGAGCACCTGTATAAATCGTCTCGTCGCTCCTTTCTTCTTCCAATATCCAACCTTATTTACCTTAGTAATTTTCACTTGAAGTACTACCAAGACCACAAATCAACATCAAGAGACTTGAAACTTCAGTAACTTTTCACACAATTCCTTGTATAAACTGCACAAATCTTGACTACAACTCAGTAAAAACCAAGTGAGTTGTGACAAGTACACTCTTTTTACTAAACAAGAGTGTAGCTTGACAAGGAGACCTCTGCTGGAGAAGACGAGTGGATATAAACAAACTCAATACTTTTTCCAGCAGCTAAATATGTCATCCATGAAGGTAAGAAGTAAGAATCACCGGACTTTGTCAGACCCCATATAGGACCATAGAGCTTGGAAATGTAAAGCTTCAAGTTATTCAAGTTCTTTGAAGAATTGTTGGTAATCGTCGTCGAGTATCTGTAGTAAGTCTTTCCATTCTGAACCCATGAAGTTGTCATTTTCTGGCTTATAGCAATTGGGCTGCCATTTGATGCTGCATAAGAAATAACTCTTAATGTTGGTTACACTATGGACCAGTCTGGAACTCTGGATCAGCTAAAAAAAACCATGTTAAATGCAAAATCATACCTTGAGCTGGGTTCGCCACTGTTGGTGTTCTAACTGGGTTCGCCACTGTTGGCGTTCTAACTGGGTTCGCCACTGGAGTTTTAACTGGTTTTGGATTAGCAGCAGTGGGCTTAATTGCAGGTAGCTCAACTGTGAACAAGAATGCGATAAAAATCATCAATATCACTGTGTAACAATATACACAATGAAGCAAGCAAATAGGCCAATGGAATTGCTCAACGTAACTAACCTGGAAGAAGCTGATTGTAGCCACTGTGACCAGCATGTAATCTTGCCAGTACACCCATAAGTGGAGCATTGTTATAAGTAGCAGGCTCGGTTTGCTCGTAATTGTCTCTCTGATCAGCGAAATTGTCATATGCATCAGGACCACCAACAATGGCACCGGTAACTTGATTAGGATCGCTTGCCTTTCTGTTGAACCAAGTGGCATACCCTCCCCTGCAGGTTACGAAAGAAGGATCCTTCTTGTACGACACAATGGAGGATGCCCTATGGTGCAGTTGTTGAGGGTAATTGTTTCCATAACCAACCATGTAACTCGTGGCTCGCGGGTTGTCCCCTAGAATGTAATCCACCTATAAGAAGAACCAAGTTAGCTCCTTGCAAATAATGGGGCAATAGTTGCAAATAGTTCTTTAAACCACGTCGTAATTTTATTGAACTTTATTTCACCTGAGATTGAGCGAAAGCCAGAAGCTCAGAAGGTGTGACAGTGGCACCGGAACACTTGATAGACTTTCCAGCAGAGGTGAGATAATCAGAGTAGACTGTTATGAGGAATGAAGCACTGGTGACAAACTGCATGTTGTTCCATCTTTGCCTGAATATAAGTCCTCCTGGTGTCCTTTGCGCGTTACGGGTACCTTTGCCTAGGCATGAACACATGAAGAAATCAGCCTTCTCTTGGTACTCTTCAAATACTGCTGCATGTTTCCCTGCTTGTCCTGCCATCAAGAACTGCAAGAACATGCATAAATGCAAATTAGTATCTGAAAATCAAAGAATTCCATTTTATCTATACTATACTATAACATACTATAATACTCCGAAAATTAGTAACTGAAAATTCATAAATTTGTACGACGACATTTTAATAACATAACACATTAGACTGTCACGAGACTATCAGCCATCTTACGATGTGGTCATGATCGCACATAATTGAAAAGGCAGGCGTAACCTTTCACGAAAGTCGAAAATGAATGTACCTTGGCAACTAAGGTCTGGACACCAGCATACTTAACATCCCAACCAAACTCAGTAATGGCCCAGCCAGTTCCTCCAAGTGCATTGCCATTGTTGCCCAAGTAATCCAAGTAGTACTTGCTATTGGTTGCTTTGTACATCCATGCTGCAGCCCAAAGTAATTCATCCTGATAAAAAAATAAAAAATTAGTTATATTTATTAAATTTAAAAAAATAAACAAAAAACAAAATGAAAAAGATACGAACTGAAAAAGTTCAATTCCAATTTGTAGCCGAACACCACGAGAAGTACTTACGGAGTATCCACTGACAGATCTGTAGTACTTCTGGGCAATGGAAATGCTACTGTCATACTTGCCCCTGTACTTGTCCGCGAAATCAAAGAGCTGAAAATGAGTTACAAATGTTAGTGAAATTGTAAAATCACGTCGTGGTGGCCCATGATTATATTGATGGGCCGAGTTATTACGGCCCATATTTGAAAGTGGGCCGGATGGGCTAGGTTTAGAACAAGAGAGAGACAATCCCGTGATATACGGCGATATTTTGACCCCTACCACATGTTTTCATTTATGCGCCCTAACATTTAAGTTAACCCCTCTCATTTATTCCTTTCACGTCCCCTATTAAATGCTCATATCCGTTGTAACTAGTAGATTAATAAATATTTCGATAAATGTTAAAGTTATAAAAAATCTCATGAAATATAATTTCTAGATAGGCACAGTTTATGTTATCTTATTAACAAAATTAGTAATTGTATACGACGTCTAGGAAATGGTTTTGTAGACAATGCATACAAATTATTTGAACTTCCAGCAAGTTTAGGTTTTGCTAAAATGCACCTTAGGGTGTAATATGGACTTTTTCATTCAGAATTCAACTTGAGAAAACTCAATTTCAGTTACATTTTTATAACAAAACTGTACACAAACTCGGTTGAAATTAAGTTGTTACAGTTGTCATACTGCTTGAACGATCAACTACCTACTTAAATTAAACCTTTTATACACAAAGAATTCAATTTCAGTTAAAACAAAACCAATTAAATTATATCCAAACAGTACCTATCTTAAACCAAACCGTCTATTTTGGTGGGTGGGGCAAAAGGCTATAATGCACCGACAACAACCAATCTGACAAAAAAGCTGAGAGCATCGTGTAACCGCCTAATAACTGCTAGCATTCGACTATCCTACGCATCTCACTAAATTGCGCACCTACAACACTAACCTCACTCTTTTAGCTAAATGAACAAATTGGTCCTACTTGTTATAAAATTTGTCCCCAAAATTTGCTAGCGAGCACTACCTGATAAGCATGTTTCAAAAGCTCCTCCGAGTAAGCGGAGTCGTAGCGACGGAAGACAATCGACGCGGCTGCCATTGCAGCTGCGGTTTCTCCGGCAAGGTCGGAACCCGGGTGGCTCGGGTCAATTTTGTAGGCAGTCCTAGAAGTGGTCATGTCCTCGGGTCTTTGCCAACAGTAGTGGTCTGTGTTACCATCTCCCACCTAATTGTCAACATCAATTTGCTATTTTAGCAACTAATCTTTAATCAAAGGGACGTAATAAGCAGATACCAACTATTTAATTAACCTTCCATTGGATTTTAAACAAACTTTTACTTATAATAATTTAATGTGTGCATCTTCCACCAAATAATACATTGAAAAGGACAATAACTGTAATGGCCCCTTATGTCATCAAGTCGATATTAAATTGCATTAAGGGTCATTTTCTAACGATTTAGACATAATCATAAAGTGCTCCACGTCACTATTTATATTCACAATGGACAAATGAACTTAGCAGTATGTGGTTTTCTCTTTTGCAATTGCATAAACTTTACTACAGTAATTAGTGTTAAAAAAATAGTTAAAGAGAGTGATGAACAAATGTGCAAGTATACCATATGACATGAATTGTGGGATGTCGCATTGTAGTATTCAATCATTATTCCATGCGATATGCGTTGTTTATGAAAGTGATCGAACGAAAACATCAAGAGTATATAACATTAACTGTTTGGCTAGCGATTAAAATAACCGGGACGAGCATTATACCTCTCCATAGAGAACATTAGGTTCAGGATGAGCTTTGATGAGATAATCAGTACCCCACTTAACAGCATCAAGAGCATGTCTAAGTTCACCACTAGAGCTCATTTGAGTCCCATACTCAATAATACTCCAAGACATCATAGTAACAGTAAAAGCCATCGGCAGACCAAATTTCACATTATCACCTGCATCATAGTATCCTCCAACCAGATCCACCTATTTACCAAATATTACTTGTCAGCCCCATTAAAATACACTTTTTTTCACATAAAACTCCAGAATTGTAGTAACAAAACAAAATAGCATATATACCCCATTGATTTTTCCATCAGCAAGGCCAGAATTACCCCTCCATTGTACTCTCTGGGTACTTGGCAAGTACCCAGATCTCTGAGCTTCAAAGAACAGAATGCTCTTGCTCAGAGCTTGGCCATAGTCATGAGCAGCCATTGCTAGAGGAAGGAAAAAAACAAGAACTAGGAACAACATACAGTTCTTCATTGTGTTTTATTCTGTTCTTTTAAAGTGCTTTCAACCCAAAATGCTGGAAAAAAAAAGTGGGTTGCTGGGAAATGAAGGAAATGTGTGGTGTGAAGATCTGTTTTGAGCTCTGTGTTTGTGTTTTACCAACTGTTTGATGAAATGCCTGTGAAGGATTTTGGTTTTCGCAAGCTGAGAAACTCAGAGAGCTTAGCAGGTGGTCTGAGGAAAAGTGGAGAAGTGTGGGCAGTATATATTGAAGGAAGGTGCAAAGCGGTGACGCTAAAATAAAAGAAAAACACAAATAAATATATCTCCGTTCTACATAACTTTATACGTTTTAACATTCACATGAAGATTTCATATTTAATAAATAATAAATAATTTTAACCTTAAATATTAATGACCATATTGTTGCTAAAATTACATTTTTTACTTTTTTCTACTTGAAAATGATAATTTTAATATATAAAGTATTTAAGACGGATGTAGTACCGAATTAATTTTGTTTATGCATTTTATTTGAGAAAATTGAATGTTGGTTTAGTAATTAATGGTATGTGTTGTAATAAGTATACCATTATTAATGGTTTGATATTCTTTAATAGTAGTAGGGAGATGAAATTATGGGGAGAGCCATGTGCATATGTTTCACTAGGAGGTTTTTGGAATTTTGTTCCATTGTAAACACACTAGGTGGCAATTTGTCAAGAACAGACATTTTCTCAGTTGATGCAGAGCAATTTTTTTAAGTGATAGATTATGTTTAATATACGGTGGTTAATCACCGATTTTTTATTTTTTATATTAAGTATAAATGTTGAAGGTAATGAGATGAGACAGTTTTATTGCAAGGTTAACAGAATAGTTTAGTAGGATTAGGGGAGTTACCAAAGGGGCAGTGGTCAAAAAGTTTTATTAGGACTCAGTTTATGTCTGCACGGGTGCCATTGTTTGTTTGGACAATGAACAACGTTATTGAATGCCATCTTCGCTTGGCAGCTCACCTTTTTGCCACCTCTATCTGTCTTCAAACTAATACATGCACACCTATTTTTTTTTTAACTGTTAAAATTAAGGATTTTTTAACTGTTAAAATTTTCCTTAATGAAATCAAAAGTACGAAAAATATCTTCGAAAAATAATTATAAAAACAAAGGAACATCAGAACCAAGTCATCTACATCAAATATAAAGATCTAAACCCAACTCTAAAATTCTCCCCTAAATTACAAGTATAAAAAAACAAACAACTATACATCTTTACCATCCTGATAAGGTTTCACTACACCATGACATGCTCCATTGGAGCGAACAACGTCAGAATCATACCAGGATAAGATCCACTGGCAATCTTTTGACAGTAGCACAAAATGTTCATTTTCAACGAGCAGACTTCAGAATCAAGATATCACACAATCAAAAAATTTAATTGAATAAATAAAATTCCTACGTAGAACAAGTGAACTTCATATAATATGACAACCATATAAAACATATACATTACATATTTACTTATAATATTTGAATATGTAAACGAAATACTATTCGTTATTATCTTCATTTATTACTATACTATACATGGTAAGATTATTTTGTTTCACATTATATTATAAATGCACATGATTATTTGGGTAGAGCTTTAAACTAAAATTAAAATTTTAAACAATAAAAATTTAATTTCAATTGAGAAAAATTAACTTAAATTCTATCTTAACAACCTAATTTATATACTGAATTTTGTGCAGGGTTGTTAAGCTGGGTGGGGAATGGGATGGATCTAGTCGAAGATTGCAAGTAACAAAATCTGAAAATTGACATTTCAGTTAGGATTGCATGAATTGGGCACAAGGACACAAAATCGTCGAACTATCTTTGTGGGGTCAAACTCGATAATACTCCACATGGAGGGAAAACAACTTGGATTCATTCAACCATTTGAAGAGGATTTAGAAGCAAAAAGTGATCACTACTACAACTATATAATTAGGAATCACTAATGACTGTTGTTAGTTTCCTTTCACTTTACAGCCTTTAAGGTTGGGACTTTTCTTGATAACATAACTAACTTGACCACACCAAACCATTTTTTTACAAATAAATAAGCAGTATCATCATTCATGTAAATTTTTGTACCATGGGTGTGTTCAGTGGTCTCCTCGCCGCTATTGGGAGGGTAAGATTATTTACTTGGCCATTTAACAAATAAATAAATATTACAAATATTACTATATGTGTAAATCGAGTTTGTGCAACTTAAGACGCTTCTCCTTTAACTAATAAGTCCAAGTTCAGGTCACCTTTACCGTCTAAAAAAAATTGAGTTTGAGCAGTAATCTTATTTAACATGAAACTAAACAACTATATTAAGTCATCATTCTACTTACATAAAATTAAATTGAACTTTTCTACGCCTGTCTTACAGTATGAAAAAAAATAAAAAATTAACATATTTATTCCATTAGATTTTAAAGTACTAGAATGAAAAATAAATAATTATATGAAGATATTGTTTTATTTTTGAAATTATTTTAAAAGACAAATTAAATTTTTTTTTTATCTATATTTGTATTTTTCTAAGTTACATATTCATATGGTCATAGGACGATCGCCTTACCGCCTTGGCGACACTCCATCGCCCTTCCGCCTTATGGATATTTAAATTAAAAAATATAAATATTAATAAAAAATTAATTTTACCTTTTAAAATATTTATAAAAATAAAATAATATTTTCTTAGAATTACTTATTTTTTATTAGTATTTTGAATCTAACGGAATAAATGTGTTAATATTTTAATTTTTTACCTGTTGTCAGGCAGGTTGAATGTCGGACTGACCGTAGAAAAATCTAACTAAATTAATATCCATTGGGTAAATTTAGGATTTTTGTATGCCAAACAATTTTGAGAAATTGTACAATTTTCATACAATGTTGTAATTCAAGATTGCGTTTTTGAGACCAAGCTATGCGAACAACGAAGGTGTGAATCACAAAATTAATTGAAGAACATGCAAACATATTTGAATTTGAAAGAAATAAAGTCGTGCAGTCACCTAATAACGCAGTGAACCGATCTTCCTAAAAACTGGTCTTTTTTCAGCCCGTCACTTATAACCTTCCTTAACTTTCATGGGTTGTCGGGGGATGAATTTTACAGTTTAAATATGACCCTTGGGGTATTATAATCACACACCAAAAGCAACTCTCATGAAAGAGAAATAATCTCGAGGGAGAGAAAGCCTAATTTAGCAAAACCTTGGCCACCAACAAGCAAGAAAGAAGAGCCCTACCAGTCGTCTGTAGCCATTGAAGACTACAAGCACTCGAGAAAGATTGAAGAAAGGGAAACGAAGGGTCGATACTCATCATTTTCTGACGGTTTAGTTGTTTCAAACATGATTTCAAGTAAGTTGAAATGATCCAAGAGTCAAGAACAAAGTCGCGCTTCTATTAAAGAAAACCATTGCAAGTTGCAACAACTTCTTGTCAAAAATATCAACCAAATCCCTCAACTTCTGAAATGATTTGAAAAATGCATATCTATATCATAACACAAGAATATGAGATCGTGGAGATTAATGGGCCAGTACTTGAAGAAAACGCAGATCTCTCGTGAACACAATAATCGATTGATTAGTAATACACTAATACTGGTATGATATATATTAAAACAGCAAATTTGTCATCTGTTAATCTGATTGGCATTACATGTGTACATGTGGTGTGACAAGTGATCGAAAATTTAATTGGTTGTGAAGCATTATTCGATATTTCGATTTAGCATAGTATTATTTTTTTTTATTATATAATAATGTATTTAATATTTGTGCTGTAAATGATCAATTGGTATTCTAGTATTTGCGGTATTAAATAATTTGGGAATGTATGTATGTAGTAGTATAATTCTATATTAGTAGTGATTAAGCGAGTGATAAGAAGCAGACAATCCGACAAATAACACTTGCGACCATTTAATTTTCTATCTGGCACGAATGTGGCGAGATGGTCACCGACAGCCGCGTGTCCCTCTTTTTTACTGTTACCCAACCCCAGCCGGTCAACATTAGACCATCTCGATGACTTCTCACGATGCGTCGTCGTGCGTTTTTTTTGGTGGTGACACATCATCGTCACAACGTCGTCATGTTGTGAAAATTTTTAATTTTTTTAATTATTTTTTTTACAAATTATTCATATTATAAGAATGTCAAGATGTTAAAATGAATAAAATTGCATTTTTAAAGATGTTTTATAATTTATTAAGGTTCAAATTCAAAAAAAAGTCGAAATTAATAAAATTTTGTTTTTAGAGGTTGTTTTACAATTTAAAGTTTAATTCAGAGAGAAAATGAGTTCGAGATGGAATGATTCAAAAATAGTCGAGAGTGGTCTCTATTCGTAGATCTCGAAGAGACGAATCCGTTGGTAATTTTTATATATTTTTTACATTTATATTTTTCGACTTATTCTCATTTGAAATTGGACAAAATATAAAAAGGTAAAAAGACAAAAAAAGAAGGAGTTGGCCACTTGGCAGCTGCAGATTCGCTGCTGCCAAGGAACACCGCGCGTGATGCGGACGTGGCACGCTGCATCATGTGACGATGTGCCTAACAGCACGTCGTTACACGCGCGTTGGGCGCCTCGCGGCGCGTCAGGTGGCCCACGACGGCTGCATTGGAGGCAGTCTTAGCCTACAATTCCATATAAAACTCGTTATGAAATAAACTCATCAGTTGAGCGTTCAGTTAAATTCAATTTTATTCAATTCAGCCTTGTTTATTTCAATTCAACTTTACTATAATTTATATGTATTTTACTTTAATTCAGCCCAGTTCGACAACGAAATACAGTTCAGTTGGTAAGCCGCTTCACCTCCAATTAATAAGTCGGGAGTTCGAGTCATCCTTTAACCATTTAAAAAATAAATATATTTTCAGTTCAGTAAATTTCAGTTAAAGAGAATAAATTCTTATTCTATTATCTTAATATGACATTAACTATCTCTAACTTATACCACAAATTAATTTTAAACTATAATGATTAATAATTTAATAAAATTATATAATAAAAACTTAATCGTCAACTTTTACCACAAATTGCTCTTAAACTATATTAGTAAATAATTTAATTAAATCATACAAATTACACAAATGTATTAGATTAAAATGTAAATAATGCATATATATTAGTTATTGTAGGTCCAATTATATTTTAAGCTAAATAAATAATTAACCATGAAATATTCAATGATAAAATTTTGAAAAAAGTCGACAATAATGATTTCGAAGAAAACTCTGGTTCTCCCGCCCCGCCCCGTGTGCGCACACGCAAAACAGGGCCGGCGGAGGCATCTGGCAGCGACCAGGACCACCCAACTGGAGTTGATGATGCCGAGCCTCCCATCGTTGCTGATTTCGACGCGAATCTGAACCCTCGACGACTTGAACCAATCTACTCCTTGAACCTTACCCGACTCCTCCCCCTACCATCGATTCGACGATGACCACCCCTCCTCCTGTCGATTGGACAACGACTTCCCCTTTCCCGATCAACCTAAACCTGCTCGCCAATTTGCTACCAACCGTCCTTGATTTCCATTAACCCAACATCGATTAACCCAATTGTTACGCAACAAGATAAACCCCAAGCTGAACCCGCAACCTTGCCCCTAGAATCAATGGACTCGAATCTGCATAGATGTTGATGTTATCAAAGGTAATCGTCTACCTTAAAATACCTATCTCAAGGGGGAAGATCGATCCTCATCAGAAGTGTTCTTTCATCCATGCCAATATATCTGTTGCAAGTGTGCCATCCTCCAATCACCATCATTGAACAGATTGACTACATAATTTCAAAATTCTTCTGGGGAACAAATCAAGAGCACAAGAGAGTGCACTGGTCTAAATGGAAGCCAATCCGCAATCCCCAACCTGAAGGTGGCTTAGGGATCAGGTCAATTTAAGAAATGATGCATGCCTTTTCATACAAGTTGTGGTTCAGGTTCAGATAGTAGAACTCACTATGCGCAACCTGTTTACACCAAAAATATTGCTTAAGGATATACCCTGGGGAAGTAAAAAGAAGATGCTCAGGCTCTATGGTATGGAAAAGGATGGTTAAAATCAATCAGCAAGCTCATAAATTTTGTTTTTGGACAGTGGGGAGAGGATTTTGCTATTTTTGGCATGATGAATGGCTTGAGCTAGGTATATTGAAGAATTTTGTAACACCAGATAGAATAAACATGGACCTGATTCAAGATTTTGTTAATGAGGAGGGATGGATGGTGGATAAGCTTCTTGATTACCTACCCCTCCAGATTGTCAGTAAAATTGTTTTGATGCCCATTAACTTGAACAAGTCAGCTCAGCCAATATGGAAGCTCACCGCTGATGGTAGTTTCTCAACCAAATCTGCATGGGAAACAACAAGAAGGAAAAAGCCTATCTCCAGAGTCTCTACAAGCATTTGGGGTAGCAGAATCCCAACCACCATCTCCATATTCTGGTGGAAAGCTCTCAACAATTGGTTGCCTATGGATGATGTCCTTCAACAGAGGGGTATGATACTAGCCTCAAAGTGTCAATGCTGCCATGCTAAAGAGTATACTACTCATGTTCTACTTTACAATGAGGTAGCTCAGGAAGTATGGAGATGGTTGTAAGGCCCCGGTCTGGTCTGGACTTCAAGGATTGTGCCGAACATTCAAATACATAAATATATCAAAGTAATAAGGGATAATTACATCCGCACCCCTGCTCTTTGGCCCAATTACGGATGACCCTCTGATATTTTTTTTATTACAGATAAACCCAAATCGCAATCCGGCGTTGACTCCGGCCATGATGTGGCATTTCGTGCCTATGTGGCTCCAATGTGGCATTATTGTCACCAAAAAAAAAAAAGAACAACTAAATACAAAAAAGGAAGAGAATCTTCAGTATCCCCACCCCTTCTCATCACACCCCTTGCCAAAACAAAACCCTTCTGTCTTCCTTATTCTTCTCAACTGTAAACCATACAAGATCACATAAACTGCAAAATTGACATTGTTATTCACTCTTGAAGTTCGAATCGTTGTCGTAATCGACATTATCGTGGTTCAATTTCATGGTGGTAGTAGGTGTTTTCGTTGTTCGAGTAGCCATGTCGAAAGGTAAATGTCAAGCGTTTTGTTGTCAGTATTGTTTCGATTTCATGCTGAAAATGTAGTAGATGACTTCAATTTTGATGTAACTTGTCCATGTGCCCTTCTGAGAGGTTTCGAACGTAAATACCCAATTTTTTTTAATAGAAAAACGTGTTCATCTAATGTTACTTTCGAAATGATGTACTCTGTTTTCTGCATTTTTTGTTGTGTTGATCTCGAATTTGTGCCTTGAGTAATT
>JAYMSP010003424.1:0-19790 GCA_036897095.1 Plantago elongata
ATATATATATATATATATATATATATATAAACGATAATTGACGTGCAAAAGAAGTGATAAATGTCAATAACGAGTGTCAATATGTATATACGAGCGCTAAATAGCAATTCATAAGTTATCTACTCTCCCCTTCTTGTCAAACCTCACATGAATATTACTAAAAATATAAAAAAATTCGAAACACACAACATATAATAAATAATACTCTAATGTAAGTCTTCCACCGTTTTTATATTATTATTATTTAACATTTCATCCAAACGGCGCATAACTCCAATGTACATTTTATACAGAAATAAACAAAAAATATGCCACCTTTGAAGTAGTCCACGACAAAAAGGTCACCTCTTTATGAACAACTTCCACTTACATGGAATCACAAATTACACATCTAGTAAGCAAGCAAGCCAAGAGTACGGTGAGGATCGTGAGCCACGCAAAAGGAGCAAATTGGTGGCTCTCCGCCCTCGTGGTGGTGGCGCCACCCATGGGCCACTCACTGAATATCTATCAGCTCCTACTTTTGTGTGACATGCATGATTTGATGACTCGGCAAACATACATAGTAAATGGATAAAGGTGCAAATATAATAGGTGACGTGTTCTTCTTGGTCTCAAATCATGACACATGGAATTGATCATATAATCATGTACGAAGCCATAATAAATATATGGTCAAATGATATGTGCCACGAGACTAGGAAACCAGGATCTTTGGTCTATTTTCCATTTGGATAAGATTTTGAGTTTTCATGTCAATTTTCATTCAAATTTGGCAACCTTTTCTTCGTGTCGGTTGTGATGAGAAATTGGAAAGTCTGTTCGAAAGTTTTAACCACAACTCAGAGGAAATGGAGGCCACTGAAATGGTCATTTGGTTGACAGTAAATCTAAGCCACCAACAGAAAACAATCTCATCTTATTGCCCGCATCAGCAGACTGCTACCATCAATATCCATCTCTTAGATTGTGCTATTTCAGAGATGCTCGACTCCTATGTTTAATGAGCCAAGCTGAATATCTTATTATTTGAGTTTGATTTGGCTCAGCTTTACTGAAACTCAAGATAAGATTGAATTATTTAAAAAAGTGGAAGTTAAGAGAATTTAGTCGGAGTTTGAGATAATTAGAAGGGAATACTAATGTAGATATGAGATAATGTGGGAAAAAAAAATGAGATTGGATGAATTTAAAATTATTTTCAAGTCTCAAAGTTAGAATTTTTGTATACTCATTTTTTCAAAAATAATGATCAACAAAAAGGCTTTTAATTTACTCTATCCTGGATATGTGTATAATTTGGAAATCATTATATAAGTATATGATCAAGGATAAAATACATTGAAATTACACTTACGGTCAGTAGAGTTTTTTTTTCCTCCGAATATCAAAAATCAAAATATCACACCAGGATTTCAGATAAAGTCAGTTGGGAGAAATTAATCTATCAACAGACCAACGTTATAATGGGGTAATGCACTCCACCAATCCAGCCGACTACTTGGACATATAACCAGCACATCAAAAACTTTCTTTTTTTTACCTCCATACAGGACTGAATACATTCACACCATAACCTCAATGAGTAATAATACAAACATGATGTTCAATGAGCTCAAGTTCATGAGATCGTCCAATTTGTAGCAACATCCAAGATGTAAATAGTACCTAATGTCCATGCTGGAGAAGCAGTTCAGAGTCATTTAGGCGAAAGGAAATTTAACAAAATGGCCCTATCAAATTGGACCATCCCAATACATTTCGATACATTCTTCAGTTACTCTGATGTGATGTGACTGGTCTCTTCTAGATGCGGCCACCAAAAGATGCAAGCGGGTATCTGAAATCAGAACAAAATGTCAGCAGATAATAACTTACACCGGCACAAGATGGCAGAAGCTGGGTATATAAAGAGCACCAGTAGGTTCTCCTGTTTCATTTTCTTGAAAGATGAGGTCTAATTGACTCCACAACCACCTGCACATGGATAATGAAGACATGACTGATAATGCAAAACTGCCAAGGGACTGAAATGGGCGTATTAGTCTGTATCAATCTAGGTGTGGACACAGTGGAGAGTATACGTTGATAATGCTAGTCCGTAATGGCATAGATGAGGAATCTTACCCTTCCATCATAAGACAATGATGCAAACATAGTTGGATCTCGAGAACTCCAAGTAAGACCTACATCAAGGTGATATCAGTCAGTTTTTTGCAGTACAGCTGCAAGGAGACAGAGAGGTTGCATCAAGCCATCAATTACCATAAACACTGTCATCATAATCAATGTACGAATTAAGCAGTGGCTCTGCCTTTCGAACTTGTGATTCTAGAGGTCTGCCATTACAGGAATATAGTCTTTGTCAGTATCAAACATTGACAATGTAGTACCATGTAATAACTATTTAAAAGGATTGCAAAACCTGTCTGATGGCATATCATCACTGCTTGGCGATGCCAACCATAAATTCACTGCTGAATCAGTTCCTGCACTCTACGAGGGCTTCACATCATCAGCAAATATTGATTTAAAAGAAACAATCGCCAAAACAGCTTTTAAGGTGATACAGTGAGGATTCAAAATACACAGTCAATATTTACTTTTGTTGTGAACTGAGTGAAACAATAGAAATGTCTTCACTACTATCTCGACAAAACCGCGAATATTAGAAAGGATGGGGAGGAGATGGATAGAAAAAGTACCAAAATAAGTCCATCGTATTCAGGATTGCATTTCACAGTCCATGTCCTATCAAGAACAACTGTGTATGTTAGTGGTGAGATGGTAAACTATCAAATGCAACATGGACATGTATAAGTATAATACACAATGCAATTAATATCCAAAAGTGAAATGTGCCAAAATGGCCTACCACAGTTGACAAAGTAAAATAAGACGGTAATCCAAAGATGCAGAACCATGAAGGACGCAAGGAACACAATAATGAAGATAACATCTTCCGTCCCTTGTGTATGCATAAAAAACAGCCAGTCAACATAACCGCTGAGGAACATTACCAGTGTGAATGACCTGGAAGTTCTATGACCGGATATTTCAGCTTTCTAAGGTCCCATACATGTATGCCAGACTCATCTTCAGCAGTTACCTGAGAAATGTCATGATAAGGTCACTTTGAACATATAAGACAAAGAAATTTCAAAGCAAATAAGAATGTAGATTAGGCAGTGGTAGTGGCTATTCCCTAACATGTATACTAATACTAGTTCACTCTTTGAGATTATTAAGCATGCTCGTCGCTTGTACTTTTCTATAATAGTCCCAGAAAAATTCATATTAGGAGTTTACAAAAATGAACTAAGAAAATAGTAAAATTTACAAGTGATAGAATATTTAGCTTATTACTTACAATGCATGTTAATGTAGGATTTAATTTTTTGGCAGTGACTCAGTTCACAAGTAAACAACATACTTACAAGCGTGTACCTCCTTTTAACATTATAGTCTACATTACGCACATGAGCCTGCTCAATTGAATCAGTCTTCCTGCAACCACGTAAATCAAGGTTTTATGTTTATACTTGAATTGTGCATAACATCCAATACATGTTTAAAACAAAAACGGAAAACAGACTTTTAGTTGAACATGTCATGAGTATGGCAAGGTGGTGGTAAAAATTGCTCTCTTGTGACCTCTCCTCTAATCAAAAGAATATAGCAGGCAACTAAGGCTTCTTAAAAAGTTCACATGGCCAAAGTAGGACTTTGTTGAAAATAATGATAGGGTTCAATAGTAAATGTTCTTACTTGGAAGCAATAAGAACAGGCTCTCCCAAATTATAAGAAAGGGGTGTACTGAGATTGAATGGTTGGCTAAAAGATTTATGAAATGAATTGTCAAGTTCATAAAGCTTTTTTTCCCTCCGAGTTGTAGGTTGATAAGTTATAGATGACAAAAGTTATGAAAATGGCTCAAATCAAAATTTTCATACTTCATCGTCCTGATATCCCAAAGTTGAACTGACGATTCACTTGTTAAACACACAGTGTTCAACTCATGAGGATCCCATGCTCCACCAGTTAATGAGTGAAGCATGCCAGCTGATTCTTGTGATTGTACCTATGTGTACAAGAACAGGATAAGAATTAGCCTCGCAATAACAAGGGACCAGATTATTTTGAATAAGATCTACGTTTTGGAATTAAGTAATCAAATCACGATGGGACACAACAACAATTGTAAGAATGTGAATAGTTCACTCTTACAAGAAAGTCAGTAGCTTATCTAAGTAAGACACTATCTGAACATTCCAATAGTATGTGGGTTTGATTTTTTTTTTTTTTTTTTTGAGACATCACCTCAGTGTGAAGAGAACAATCTTTGTAAAAGGTGAGAATATACTTCAAGCACTGATGGTTTGCAACCACACAAGTACAGAGTGTAAGAACTTTAAATATTTTGGGGGAAAATGAGTATGACTTCAATGGTGGAACAACTAATCGCAGTTGTGGCTAATTATCAATGGGGCGGATTTCATTCAGTAGTTGTTTAGGATTGTCTAGCACGTTTATGAATTTTCTGACATAACTATATATGTGTAATTCAGAAACCATTCTCCAACATTAATACCCTTCTCAAAAAAAATGCTTTTAAATATACTCTAAATGTAGAGAAATGTGAGAACTATGCAACTGAATTTTCCTTTTATCTTTAGGAAGGGTATGGCTGAAGACCACACTAGTACAAAGGTGCCTCCAACCCCAGATAGCAATAAAGGACATGTTGACAGAGTCATCGAACATGTAAGAATTCGTGGAGGTGTGACGACTGACGAGTGAATTAACAAATAACAATCACCATTCACATGAACCAAGGGTCTCTCCTAAGCCTGGTTGTGTTCACTGTCGCGGTGGATGGGATAGCTCTTCAACTTAGAGTGCCGGATACTGCTGTTGGCTAATGACTTTGTATTAAAACTAACACAAGAGGTAGTACTATGTCACAGTTCCATTTCTATTCTTTCAGCCTTTTTTTCCAGTTCCCCAAATGTAATGACCAAGAAGTTCACCTAAAAGATTCTCTGATTTTTGTATATATTGATATCCCCATCCTGGGAACTCTGTTCATGTTATCACACATGTACAGTAGTTTGAAGGTATGTTTTTCATCATGGTCAGCTAGTTTGTCGGCTAGGGACGGATCAATTCTGTAATAGCTGGTGACCAATTGTAAGCTATTAAATCCACTCTGATAACTTGTAGATCAATTAACACTTATGTGCTTCCTGAAGGAAGAAGAGTGGGGAGCAATATATAAAACGTCTAGTTATTTGTAAGGATTCCTAGAACTAGTTCTCCATGCATGCCTGAAGGTCTAAACAATTTTCCTTATCATTATCCTCTCCATTTTGACAGTTTCTTAATCAATTAGCACCTTGTGCTTCTAAGGGAGACGACAGGGGGAATGATATATAATTTGTTTGATTTTTCGTATGGTTTCCAGTTTTCCACTGACTGTTCATGCATGAAAGAGCAGATTTCTAAATGGCGTTATCATTCCTCCAACTCTCAACATACATCAAAACCGTATAACATATAAAACTCAACAGATTCAAGACAAGACTTAGTACAGGGGAACAACGGAGTACAAATTGAGAGAATACAGAAAAATGCAACCATTATCCTGCTTGTGTTGTAAAAAATTACTATCATTTTAGGACTTACCTGAGCAGCCTTCTTTGAAGTATCTAAACCCCAAACAAATAGATTTTGCTCGTCAATACTAATTAACTTGTCATGTCGTCCTGTAGGCCACCATAGTACACTGAAAAGAGGAGTTATTTATTACTATGCTAGCTAATCAATACTCAAATTACTGGAAACAACTTCACTTGAATAATGAAATTACTTCTCCTGGTTAAATTCTGACAATATTGATAAAAAGAAAAATGCTAAGTGAAGCGACCTATTTTCCAAGGAAGGAGTGGTGAAAGCATGCTTAGTAAGAAAATAACCAAAAATAGGGAAATCCCTTTCTGATAATACTGTGTATATATATATATATATATATATTTATATATGTATATGTATATGTATATGTGTATGTGTATGTGTATATATATACATATATATATATATGTATATGTATATGTATATGTGTATGTGTATGTGTATATATATACATATATAAATATATATAAGTGGACATCTATTGGAGTTGTCAATTACGTACTTAATTTAAGTTATAAATCGAACTCATTTCATTTAGTATATAAATTAGATTTTAGTTACAAAAAACAATCTGTTTAATTAAATTAAATTACAAGCCCTAATGCAACCCTAATAAATCAATACATCATGAATAAAAAAGGATAACAAATCTTTATTCTCTATCTTCTCCAATTGAATTAAAAGAGATCAATTTGCACTAATCTAAACCCTAATTCAACTCGAAAAAAGGGACAATTCATTATGAAAAACAATGATACTACATACATTCATATATTTAATCAATTATTTGTAAGTATGTGCCACAATAACACGCGTAGCGTGTTCCTACATTCTAGTTTATAATAAAGAACATTCGTCCATTTAATTTTCAGTTGTTTCCTTTAGATGAGACAAAAATGATTACTAGTAGAATACTCTTCAGTTCCAGTAGTTACATTATTGAAATTGATGAAGTAATGCAGGGAAAGATTGTGCACAAGGCAGTCTATTACATCAGATGAACCATGATCTTTTACTCTTTACAAATTAAATGACAGATAATAAAAAGTATGAAGTTCTCCCAATAGTGTTATTTAAAATCTCGATTGAACAAGCAAAGTAGCAAGCAACCAAACCAACCTGCCACGAAAAGTAACCTGTTTCTGAAAGAGACTTGATTCTACAGAATTTTATAATGGTAAAAACTTGATATATACTACAAACTGCAAACTAAATTAGCCACAAGAAACAAACGAGCTAAAACGGGATGAGAAATTCGAAAAGGAAGTTCAGAATTTGTGTAACATAAACCAGAGTAAATTTGGTAGAGTAGAACCCAAAAACAAAATTTCCAGACTAGAATGACTATTAATAATTCCATCTGCTTCGATTTGGGTGTTTCAATCATAGAAATATATCATGTAAATGCATATTTGCAAACATAGGCATTACCACTCACAGGAACTAAAATTGAAACTGCATCTCCAATTAAAATCAAACTTGAAGTTTATTTACTAATAAGAACATTACCATTTAATCTTGCAAGTATGAGCGTCTAGGGAAGCGATACTTTCCAATTGAGGAGAACTCAACTGGCCATATAGCTCAGGGATTTGCCACACCGTTGCTCCATAGGTGTCCCCTTAAAACAATAGAACCATGAAACTATCACTTTCCAGTTAAATGCAACTGAAATACACTGCAGGCAAGAACTTGTGTTGTCTTATATTAACTTTCATTTAACATTATTAGGAACAAACTGCCTCGCCCAGCCAAATATTATGGCCTAAACGAATAGGCTGGCTAGAAGAACCCCAATCAGTGATCTTAGCAAGAATCGCAATCAACTTTGAAATGATGATTTGAATATTTTATTGTTTCACTTGTTTATAAACGTTTTCTAGATCAAGGTCCCATGGAGCAAAGTATGAGATAAAGTGCAATCCCTCGATATAATTCTACAAATCTACCATTACGGAACCTTTAAAAACCTAAAGAACAAAAATATAGGCATTGCCAACTAAATGTATCAAGTCACCGAGCTGTCACTTACACATCTTCAGCTAGAAAGAATTAGCTCAAATTTCATAAACAAGGTCTCACAGAGCAAGTATGAGATAAATTTCAATTGCATTATATAATTTAACATAATTTACCAGCAGGCAATTTAAAATGAAAATGTGGTCACACAAGCTATCACTCATACATCTTCAGCAACATTTAGCTCAATTTTTCATGATCACATCTAACTCAAACAAAAAAATGGCAAAATTACCAGATGAGAAAACGGTAGAGAATATCCTCTGATCAAAAGGACACGAAACCAGATCCCAAATCCCGTCCGGGTGCGAAAACAAGCCCTCGCAGACCAACTCCGTATCACCGGACGTAAGCCGAATCAAATGAACCTGAAGTTTCCGAAATCACATTTTCCATCGAATCAACAACATCAGTCTAGAAACAAAACAAAAGGAAATTCAGCTGAATCAAACGCGAATCGACCTCATTTTCCTCTTTGAGGCTGAGAGTTCCAGTAAGGAAGCTGGTATGATCCGTATCCGCTTTCACATCCGAAATGCATCTCGCCTAACTCGACCAAAATTGAATTCAGTTTTGATCCGTGTGATTGGCCAATTAGGGTTTATGTGAATGTGAATCTCTCGTGATTGATGGAGAGAAGACTGACCTGATACTTGAGACCATAGCCGATTCCACTGGATCCACCTTGCATCGTATCGACTTATTAACTGTTAATCGTCAATGGATCACAGTTTCTCCTCAGGTGGTTAGATCATAGATGTTACAAACTCACAACAATGAACTCACAACTGACTAGCTGAGTAGTTATGAATTGGAAATGCTCTGCTTCAAAACTATCTGAAGAGGATCGTTCATATATTACGACTTACTCATGCTGCTGCAGTAAAAATGTAAGATATCTTCAATTGACAATTCGATACCGGATATATTTAACGATTTAAACATTATATTAATTTTAACACTAGAAAAGGATCTACTATCAATACTGCTAAATAGTTTGTGTTTATTGTAACTCTCGGAATTATTCTCTTATAAAATTTTCATTTTGTTTAAGATTCTTTTAAACAAAAATTTTAGATCGGAATTCATATTCATGCTCTTCTCTAAAAATTGTGTAGTGTTAACTCTTAATTCTATTAATAATATTCGTGTGGTTATTTCTACTCCATTTAGGATGTACATTAATGTTAAGATCATCTAACAGACTTGCACCCATTATTAAGCCAAGTTCGGTTCTCTTTGTAAGGTTGTTCTCAAGTCAATCATGTGGCGGTGAACCCTGTAGGCGAAATACATGGCAGGGTGGCTTAAGCTGACAGCATGATCAAGATCACCAGAAGGTCCAGGTTCAGAACAAACATTACCTCCGCAAAAATGAGACAGTCATTTAAACTCTGGCTTAATCCATCCATGTTCAAGAAATTCATTCCATAGTATTCTTGAACCCATTTATAACCACCTCAAGAAACTATAAATCTGAGTTCACTCAGAAAAATTTATACTTTATGGCCATATCCCAAGACCCAAACACTAGAGATGAAATTCGAATCCAATCTCTACCTGATCAAGTACAAATCTACAACTATGAAACATCATGCCATCTTCTGGATGAAAATCGACCCTGGCCCTAGGGTCGAAGAACTCTCTTCTTGGATCTAGCTACATAATCATAATTAAGTGTCATAATCATAATTTAAGTGTCAAGCAGAATGGATTAACAAGCCATGTGCATAATCCAGTCTCAGGCATGAGCATAGGATGAACAGCAGAGTGTTTCTAATTCAAATGCAGGAAAGAGATCAACAGCACAGAACAATTAAGCATGCTGGCAGTATAAAACAGATTTAGCCATTAAGTTTATATATCAGATATAACAAAATTTACAGTGCCAGCCGAAAACATCCATTACCATCCACAGTTTATGGAGCCTACGACCTTTGCAAGCATAGTGCACGAATTTGTGCCTGCTTAGATCACAAGATATCCAACAGTACCATGCAAGACATCAGACCAGCAGGGTATACACGCCTCATACCAATGATCTGATTATATGTCCACCATAGATTTGGGCCTAACAGTTAGATACAGAGTGCTGTGCATGATCTTAATGTTGTGTACCTTCCCAGTGACAAGAAAAGCACATTTTGCTCATTTACAACTCAAGGAGTGTTTTTACAACTTCAGGAACATGGTCAAGGGTTAATCTTCAAGGAGCTCAAGTCTAAGATCAAGGTTACTCGCACCATGACGACTCGGGTATTTTCCAGATCAAATTAACTCTGCTGTCAGAAGAAAAATAGCAGATCTTGCAAGTTGCAATGGTTAAACATGCTTCCAGCAGGTCGTCTTGAAGATATATTATAGCCATCATCAAAATGTGTTCTGGTGTAAAGTGTAAGTCAATCAGAAAGCAGCTCTTCCAACTCAGTTTCTTCAGATAACGATGTATCATAGTCCAAGTTTGTCCCATTGTGCAAAGTGCTACCCTGCTGAGTTGTTGGATCCTCTTCATCTTCAGGATCAGACCATCCTAGTTCATCATTCGGATTCTCATCTTCAGCAGTTGATTCCTTATTGGGAACAGACTCGTTGTCAGGTTGTTGTGGAACCGAATCCATCTTACCCTTTGCCTCAGGATCTTCACAAATGCAGGTAGATGGGTTCTCATGAAAAGCTCCCCTGCCAGGCCTCAACTCCTTCGGCACACCCATAAAGCCCTTCTGATATGTGCGAGCTTTTGAGGCAAATTCTTCCCACGTCATGTTTTCTCGATTCAAGAATAACCTGTAAAGTTTTTTAGCATTCGGACGAATAGTAGGTTTGTGCCCAAAATATCTCCTGCACAAAAGCAGGATTAAAGTTGCTTTAGAGATACGTTCACGAGTCATATGATGTTGTGAACCTTATGAAAGTTTTAAGGTAATATTCTAAGTACACTTCAGACATGTAAAGGTTTCAAAATTATAATTTGTTTCCATTTCAGTTACAATAAAAAAGAAACTTAGCATGACAGGATTATAAAGCAGCTTCTTAAAATATAGGCAAGGTAATGGATGAGACTTGGAGATTCACTTAACTCAACTTGTTGCAAATGACTAGAGTACACGAGTATTTATACTGTTTTCTAGCCATTAATCTAATATTAGTATATAACTACATGCACAATCTAAAAGCTTCATTCCCCATACATGCATTAGATAAAGTAAACTATTTTTCTGTGATAGATACAGCAAACATTGTAAATTATTCCTGTATTTAAAATATGACATAGTTCCATGTTCTTCCATTTTTCCCTTGCATAATACATTGTGCAAGTTTTAAATTCATTTTAGGGTATAATTGGCACTTCGCATGGTGTTTAACTTGTGGCCTTTTCAAATATAGTGTCATAGATTCCAAAAGAAATTGTATGAGATGTCCAGATAACAGATAAAGGACAGGCATGCATACCTTCGACCCGCTAAAATCTTTGCCATGTTCCCATTGTTATTGGTAACGAATACATCACTTTCATCACATACCATGAAATCTAGAGCAGCCATCCGAGAGGAAAATGTAGCAAAAGGTTCCAATTCCTTCTTACTTGCTATGGTATCTTTTGAATAGAAGTTAGGGAAAAGAGCTTTAAGAGGGGCCAATGTCTCATCTCCTCCATATACATCCCCAGATGCTACATAAATATGAGTCTCTCGGTCATAACCAAGAGCTCTTAGCAAAAGACCCACTTCTTCAGGTGTAAGAGGACATCTTCCTTGCCTTCTGCCTTTATCTGGATTGCTTATCTGCGAATAAATAAAAGATAAGACTTGAATGCCCTCTGTATTTCATGTTAAACAAAAACATTGAGACACACATGTTCATATAGAGAATTCATAATATGAAATTCTGGATGGAGTGGACAGTATGACAGATGAGCAGTGATCTGAAATCCTGATTATGTAGTTGACAATCAACATGAACACAAGTTCATAATTTTCTCCTCAAAAGAAGCGGTGTATGTTCTGGACCGGACATAGCAACCCCATGACCTAAACACTTCAATCTAGAGCAGAAACAGAATATCCAATTCTGATGATCAATCACAGATGCTATGTTTTTATGTGTCTGCATATCCGTTAGTATGACATTAATACATTGTAGCTTTTAAGGACTTACATGTAAAGTTTTCCACCTCCGTCGAATCTTGCCCAGTTCCTCTCTCTCTTTGTCCCCACCACCATAATAACATCCTGAGAAAGCAAGCATATCAGGCTCGAACCTGTAAACAATAACACACACATAATGAGTTATACCCCATCTTGATAAAATATTCAACATATCAGAATGCAACAAAAGTAAGTATAGCAAAGGGCAAATTTGATGAGCGAGAGTAAAGAAATCACTAGGTTACAGAATTGAGTCAATTCACAAGGAAAATGCTGCAGCAAAAAAAAAACAATGCATAGGCAAAAGAAGAACAAAAAATGCACAAGTTCCACTGAAACTGAAACTGAAACTGAATCTGTTCGGCAATATACTAGCCATTGAAAAAAAAAAAAGCAGCACATTGAAATCAGAAATCCTCAGGGAAAGTAAAATATATTTCAAGCACCTTAGATGAAGGGCAATGTAATGCTGGCTCCTTTTCCTCATTCTCTGCACCAGATTTTGACCCATTTCAAGTATGGGATTCGTGAACTTCAGTGCATGATAGTTGACTCGACACCTCAGCTTCTGCAAATCCGTGTCCAACTTATTTGCCAGTCTATAGTCAAACTTGGTCAGTTGAATAGCCTGTGAGGAGTCACTTCACTATAAGCACATAGCAATCGATTCATTTCAAAAGAGCATTTTAACAAATTAGGGATCGGTCCAACTGTGGTACAACTAAATGTGAGCTTCAATGCATATCTCACATATTTCAGCATAAGAAGAAGACTCATGAAAAGAGCATGCATATTCACAGCACTAGGTGTATTTAACTAACCGTCCTGATAATCAAACGCTAAACAATGAAGATCGTATTAGGCTCTTCAAAATTGAAGTTAGGTACAGCACCAATTCTGTGCAACTAATATCTCTTAGTAATTACACTGAAAGTAAATGAGCTGTGGTACATAGGTCCAGATGTTTTGATAGTAAACTTATGTACAATTCAGCTCCTAATAGAATTAACCTAAATAATATACTCATCTTAAACAATAACAGCATCTTAGGTGTTTCGATTGGAAACAACCAAGTCATGGACCAATCTGTATGTTGACCAATGAGTCCAATGACCACAATAAATTCCATCTTTGCATAGATCATCTTTTTGTGTTGAGAGATTATTCAGAAATAGTATTCGATCATGAAAAAGGAAGGAAATACAAGAATATAACACAGTCAGGACACATGCAAACAAAATTGTGCAAGTGTATGTTTAAGTAGTGCATTGACTTACGTGCTTTTTTGATAGTACAGGCACTAAACGATTGATATAGCACCGCTCGTTGCACTTTCTAGGAACGCGCATTCTATGTGGAATCCACATTTGCCCTCTTCTTTGTGGGAGCTCTTTCACAATTTTGACATCATTTGCCAGATATGATATAAACCAATCAACGTCAAAGATCTCCGAAAAATTGCTACAGAATTGAGCACATTAAGGATTCAGAAAGAAGCACCTAAAGTGTAATAAGACTTGTTACATTTTGCAAGATTTACCTGGCATCCTTCCAGAAAGACATCTTATCCAGCTTTGGGACAACAAGGGTCGCATTCAATATCCGTGCAGCAACAACAGCATCAGTTATCTACCAAAAAAGATGTTATAACGAATAAACTCAGTGCCCAGTCCAGGATTCAAATTCAGTAAATACCAAAAAAAAAAAAAAAAGCAAAGCTCAGTGGATCATCCATGAGCTGATTTTCTTTTACAATAAAGCTGGGGAGAGGGGGCAGGAGGGGGGGTGGTGGATGTGAGGTCACAAGGTATGTAACTTGTAATATAATTATCACCTATACAGATCATGATGATATTATTCGACCTAAAAAACAAACGAAGATAGAGGGCAAATAGAGCTACCTTGATTTACGCCACTATCAAAAGTTCATTAAACATGCATATGTAATTTCCATGAGTTAGTTTGAAAAACAGCATTAATGCAACTACCAACTTCTCCATGCCAAGCATTTATTTACCTTCTTTCTTATTTGTCTTAATATAACTATTGCATCACAATAGTGCCCATATAAAACTCTTAAGAGACAAATTGGTAAGTATTCATACCCCAGTTCTTTGCTGGTTTAAACCTCCACTGGTTGCAATTGCCAAGTATCGATTAGAATGAGTAATGGCAGCAGCTTCTGCAATTAATACCGGCAATGGACAAACAGACAAATAAGGAATCTCTTATAGAAGCAATAATAAACCGATTCGGCAACAAAGCTAACGAGTTCACATACTAGGAAATTTGGTGCTGGCATTGCTACATCCACAGTAAAACTGTGCATTTTTAGACCTCCAGAGATTAGGGCCACGCAGCCATCCATTATCCTAGATCTCATTTGCCAACAAATACCCCAATCAGCACATAACTCAGATCCAATCTACTACCACTACATTTCCTTCCATAAACAACAAAACTAAATCACACAAACAAATAAAACCCTCACCGGAACACGAAAACCAGCAGCTCGTTTATCCTCACCAATCTCAGCATTTACCTACACATCAACAATCACAAAATAATTTCAGCTCAGCAATCGATGCAAACAAGGAGCCTACTGAGAGCATAAACAACGCATAAAATCAGCTCGTTCGCACTCACCGTGGCATGGTGATGATCGATTTCCCGCGGCGAAGGGGCGAGGAAATAGAGGAAGACGAAGAGGAAGAGGATTGAGGCGGAGATGGCGGAGATGACAGGGAATAGACGGTGGCGATAGTGGTGGCGCCGCCGCTGGACGGCCATAGGCGGCGGAGGAAGAATCGAGAAGTGGATTTGGGGTTTTGGTGATTCTCGGAAGGAGAAATGGAGGGAAGAGTTATGGTTTTCGTTTTGGGTGTTAATTATTTTGTTTCCATAATTGTTTAGGAGGAATGTGAGTTCAAGTTGAGGAGAAAGACGGGAGAGACAATTTTTGGAGTTTTACGATTTGGATTTATACCATGTAAAGCGACATCCGATTCAGATACTCAGATTGTGTCAATAGTGTATTCAATTTAAAAAGGAAATGTATCGGGAGAGTCATATAAAACTTAAAAATGACTCGAAAATGTTATCAAGAGCTAAAAACGATCTCAGAGTACTCGATACGTGTAGGTAAAGGATGTTGGACAGAAATCGAAAGGAGTGATTGGATTTAAATGAATAAAGTGGCATGAGAATTAAGAGAGTTTTTAGGGATTGAGGAAAAAGATTCTTTGCTTTATGGGTAAGGTTAATGTTGTGTCAGTGTGTTGGTACTTTAATGGATGGATGCGGAATGAAGGAAAATCATCAATTTTTATGTAAAAGATGTAGGGGTTATTTCGTTATTGGTAAGAACATTCTAATGAAAATTTGGATTTCATTGGAGGATGAGAAAAGAGGGTAATAAGTGTAGAGTTTATGATTAGTATGCATACGGACCACGATAATTCTTGAATGAAAATAAATTTTATTAAATGTAATATTTTTTTAAATCACACAATTAATAAAAAATTTATTCATACATGAATTTATATAAATTTATTATTTTATTACAACAATATCAAACTAGCTAACTTTCAACATAATCAGGAATTGTTAAGATGATGAGCATATAGATGAACATGTATTTCTTTATCTTCTTTTAAATTCAATAATTAAATTCCTCCATAATCGTGTTATATGTCCGGATTTCAAAGGTTTGCGTCTGACCATGCGGCTAAACCTAGTACGCAGATGCCTGCCAGGCAGCTGCAAGATCGATTGAACAACCGTCTGGCAGGCAGTTGTTTCTTGCGTATGACTGCGTGGTCAAACAACTTAAGTTTTTTTTTAACTTATGTAGTAAGCTTTAAATTATATTTTTTATTTATTCCGATTATCTTAATTATTTCAGAAAGATTATTCGTCGAATAAAGATGAAAATAAAGATGTTGTATATGATATTCCTCATGACAATAGTGATGATGATGACTATGATAATCTTGTGGTCCAATAACATGTTTTTTACATTTTTTTAAAACGACTATAAGAGTACCTATTAATTAGAAGTGAAACGTCTTATCAACTGAAATGTGCTTGTTGTCAACATATTATTTACATACTTTTACTAAATTAAAATATTATGTAACATCAGATTTACATACACCATTGTTTTTTAACTTTCAGCACTACTTATTGATCCTCCAAAGTTGAATTACAACTCTTAAACCATACAAACTTCCCAACTGAAACATAAATAAATGAAATATACAAAATAATCAGCTAATTTCAGTAGGTATATATAATACGTGAATACAATAATAAACATCAAAATAAATAAGGAAATATTGACTAATAAGGCAGAATTACTTAAAGGAGCTAAAATAAAGTATACCCTTCTGAACAGGAGGAAGTAAATGGGCAAAGGATCTCATTTTCTGAAATCATCAACTTGGTGTCCGATGAAGAGGAAGATCAAAACGATAATGAAGGAGAAGACTCCTCTGAGGAACGTTCAGAAAGAGGTGAGGGTGATGACAGTGATCACTCAGACAATGGTGAAGATGGTCCACCAGAGACAGGTGGAACAGGTAAAGGAGAAACCAGAATTGATACTCCATTTTATGATGATGATACATAGAAGGATCCACCAACATCTACTCAATCACCACCTCCAGCTCTACATGAAAGTCCATCCCAACAAGATCACAATGATCAAGAACAACAGGCTACTCTCTCAGAAGATATTAAAGCTGTTGAAGAACGAGTTTCTAAACTCAAGCAACTGTTGGAAGATGAGGCTAGGCTCAGTTAAGAATACAAGCAAGAGATTGAAGCCATAAAGGCCCAATTGCTCCAAATTGAGGCAGAAAATCTCAGGGAGAAAGAACTCCTTGATGAGAAGTTAAGGCTTAAGAACGATATCGAAGTCACGGTTGTAGAGCTAGACGCTCTGGTGACTCCAGATGATGAACATAATGCTGAGGCTGCATCAGAAAGACCTTATGCTTCAACTGCTTAGAAATCTAGCATCAAAGGCAAGGAAAAAGCAGATGTTGAGCCAGTTATCAATGATCTTACATGGAGCAGTGATGATGAAGATTCTCATGGAATGGTACCAGAAAAGGATGCATTATTAGTATCTCACTTGAAATGATCTCTACTTGCACCACACATTTTCTCCTCCCCTGTAGTGACTTCCAGATAAGGCAAGTTTTTAGGGCGGAGCACAGTATTTTAATCCCTCATAAATGAATTAACAGCCGAAGATTCCCAGGTACTTACCTCTGTACCAGAAAACCTACAGCCGATTGCTAAAATGCTATTGCATAGAGCCACTAGTATTGCTTTATCTCAGAAAGACTTAGGCATTGTAAGGGATGAGGACTGCAATAATGATAACAAGACATTTGAGGAAGCAAAATATGCCGCTCTGAAAGCTGAGTCAATCCTATGTCCATTAGAAGAGCTAAACCAAATGGAGCAGACACTCCTTAAAAAATCAAGAGCTCATAATGGAGGTTCATAAGTTGGTACAAGTGCATAATAGTCTACAATAGAACTTTGAGTCCCTGTCTCCCTCTTATGTAAGTTTGAGTCAGTCACTTATGACTATGGGGGAAGATATGGAAAAACCTACCCAGAACGATAGAAGAAGGAAAAGGAAACAAATCTCCTCCACAAGTCAACAAGTTCAAGAAAAGCCTTCTGAAGAATCAAGGACAACAAGGATGAGAAGTAAAATAACCAGGGGTTCCAAGACTGCCCTAGTTATACATAAATGATAGTGAGGTTGAGTTCAAATTGCCTGATGATATAGTCATTCGCGATGCATCTAATCCATTAGATGCTATTGTGAAGTCTACATACCCCTCTAGTTTAGGCCATGTTGGTGATGCCCGCTACTTTTTATATAGGGCCACTCTAGCTCCAACAAATGAGGTCGTATAGGAAGTGAATGGTTAATCATGAGTTCCTGAGCTCAAATAGCATATACCCTAGCGAAGATGACATAGTTAATAGAGAAGATGTCTACTCGATCGAGTTCCTTAACACGATTAAGACATCAGGTGTAGCGAATCATGTCTTTCGACTTAAGGAAAGTTGTCCAATTATGCTTCTCAGGAACATAGACCAAGCCGATGAATTATGTAATGTCACGAGACTAATTGTTACTAAAATCGGGGATTAGGTTATACAAGCTAAGAAGATGCATGGTAAGAATGCAGGCCAGAAGGTACTGATTCCACGTATGGTTCTCACACCATCTGATCTTACCAAGTTTCCTATCAGATTCCAGCGTAGACAATTCCCGATTTATGTTTGTTATGCCATGACAATCAATAAAAGTCAAGGCCAGTCTTTGAATCATGTGTGCCTATATCTTCCAAAACCTGTGTTCATCTACAGTCAATTATATGTTGCATTTTCGAGAGTGACGAACCGAAAAGGGCTCACGGTTTTGGCTTTAGATGAAAATGGTAATCCCACCGATAAAACCATCAACGTTATTTATTAGAAGATATTTATAAATCTTTAAGTAATGACGTGCTTCAATTTAATAATGTACTTTACATTTAATCAATGCATACTTAATACAACAAAAATATTAACTACATGCGGTATATATGCAGGTAAACCTTCTTAATCGTGGATATGGTATAGATGACTATCTACGTGGATTGCCTTAGCATTGTTTTTTGTTATCTTTACTGTTATTGAACCTTAATTACTCATTTGTTACTTTCTTCTACAAGATCTAAAGACTACTTCATAGTTATACATTTTTTCACATTCATTGAATTAATGTTTTATTTATATATTTTGATGTTTATTTTTACTATTACTTTTGTAATTATGTTTTATAACCATCACGCGACATCATTACGACTTAATACATATTACTCATTAATACACCATGTGATTCCTATCAAACCATCCTAAGTTGAGTGGATTTTACTTAGTACATACCTTTTATGAGATCAAAATTACATACCAAACACACTCAATAAACACATGGCATAGATAAAATTAACATTTTAAATAAAACCAATATGTTTGTTTGTTAAAACCCCCTGAAGTAACCACACCCAGTTGGTATCCAACTATAGGAAAATGTAAGATGTAACACGATAGTGAACACAGCGGAATTTTGAAAATTTTCATCTTACTCTGATAATGATTATTCAACGTGACTATGTAAAGAAACTTTAATTTGCACTTACTTGTCTACTTCCAGCAATTGCAAATTAAGCTCCGGACTAACAGCAACAGCAGGAACTTCAGCAGCTTCCAATTGTTGTTCCTCAGCTTCAGCTTCTTCCCTTTGCCACCTTTCGTATTCCTCAGGAGCAACGTCTTCCTCAAAGTTATCCAGCTCCTCCTGCTCAACTTGATCAACCACCACGTTAGGATCCAGCTTGATTTGTTGTCCTCAACCCCGGTATCCACAGTGATATATTCTACCAAGAATGCTAGGATGTTCTTCAAACGATTTGATAAGTATTTCAATATATGAATTGATCATTAGAATAAATAAACCCTAACCGGTCTATTTATAATCTTATTTGATCACAAAAGTCTAATAGGATTTGGACTCCTATCAACAAGCTGCCTGCTTGGTGATTAATCCAGATTCACGCAGAATAAACCAAAACGGCGCCTAGCTCAATTGGTAGTGGGTAGAGGCCAATTCCTAGAGTAATCTAGTTTGAATCTCATAAGACCCAATCCATATCAAACTTTTGTAATCTTTATGGACTATATTTTTCAATAAGTCCAAAACATTATATTATTATATCCAATTAATAATATTCATAATAAATTATTACTAATCCAATTAATACATAACTTATCATAATACTCATCGATAGAACAATCACCATAATGTGTGACCCATAGGGCCTTGTATATTAAGCACTAATCGAATCAAGGTCTTAGTGAAAT